>APFE031435516.1:76261-93267 GCA_000404065.3 Pinus taeda
TATAGGTAATTATATTTTATATTAGTAAAAATTATTAGAAGAAGCCAAAAAAACGAGGTGGGGGGTGGGAGATAGGAGGACGGGAAAGGAAGAAAACGACTAGGAAGAGAGTGCTAGGATCCAGCAACTACTTATCTTACATCGATCCTCTCTATTGAGATTGCTTGGCCTCTTTTCAATCTGAGGGGCTTCCCTAAATTATCAATGATGGAACTATGAAACTCTAGCAATAACACTAGCCTCCTCAATACAAACATGATGCTTGGTTTTTTCCGCATGCTCTGCTAAAGCGGAAGATTTGGATCACCTATGCTTAAGGTCAGCTGCGTGCTCACTAATCCTTTGATTAATGGAGCGACCAGTCTCAACAATATAGGGGGTCCCACAGGAACAAGGGATAATATAAACCCCTTTCATATCTTTAGGGTCAATCGGATCTTTCACTGATCTGAGGGACTTACGAATGGTGTTAAGGGGCCTAAAGGTCACGGGGACATTATGTGTCTTAAGAATCCTTGTAATCTTATCAGTAACCCATGGGGCTTTGGATTGACGGTGAATGGGTGCACTATTAAAGCACTCCTTGTGATAGGTCACTGGTTCAAATCCCTAGTGGGTGCTTTCTTCTCCCAAGAATTCTCTAACTAAAAGAGAACCAAAGGAGAGGATTCTAGGTGCCCATCTTCTGTTTTTCTAGGGGACTACTGATAAGATTGCAAGGATCCTTAAGACACATAATGTCCCCGTGACCTTTAGGCCCCTTAACATCATTCGTAAGTCCCTTATGTCAGTGAAGGATCCGATTTACCCTAAAGATATGAAAGGGGTCTATATTATCCCTAGTTCTTGTGGGACCCCCTATATTGGTGAGGCTGGTCACTCCATTAATCAAAGGATTAGTGAGCATGTAGCTAACCTTAAGCATAGGAGATCCAAATCTTCTGCTTTAACAGAGCATGCAGAAAAAACCAAGCATCATGTTTGTATTGAGGAGTCTAATGTTATTGCTAGAGCTTTGCAGTTCCATCATCGAAAATTTAGGGAAGCCCTTGAGATTGAAAAGAGGCCAAGCAATCTCAATAGAGAGGATGGCTGGAAGATCAATAGTTGCTGGATCCCAGCACTCTCTTCCTAGTCATTTTCTTCCTTTCCCGTCCTCTGCCCGCCCCCCTCCCCCCCCCCCCCCCCCTCTCATTTTTTTTGGCTTCTGCTAATAATTTTTACTAATATAAAATATAATTACTTATATTAATAAGTTAATTTTAACAATTAGAATATCAATTAATTATATCTGAATGTTTATAAATTATTTTTCTTCTTTCCAACCCTTGACGTAATTCTAAATATTATTATTCTTAAAACTATTAATATTCTAATTAACTTTGTTCTTAATAGAATTAATTTTATTTGGTTATATATATATATATATATATAAATAAATAAATTTTATAAAGTAGTTAAAACCTTTACGTATATATAAACAATTATTTCAATATGAATATCAGAAATTATTATTATTTTTATTTTTTTCCTCTTTTTTTTATGAAGGTCATACCTTTATAACTAACTATGAACTTAATAAACCATTAAAATCCTATCTATATATATATATATATATAATAATATATATATATATATATATATATATTATATATATATAATTAAATACCAATAATAATAACTTAATACCATTTAGAATCTACTTTATTTTATTATTAGTAAACTATTAATATTTTTATAACTAACTTTTTTTTTGTGTTGAAGCAAGAGCCGATACTTCTATTAAAAATCCAAAAGAAAAGTTACATAATGTACAAAAGTACCGTCCAATTACATGGACTCAAGAAAAAAGGTTTCCGTGCAAATGACTTAAACTTCCCACCTTACACTAGAAATAACCAAAACCAAGAGAGACACACTTTGACAAATGACAACAGTCACCCCCGACCACACAATACATGCAAACAATAGAAGAGGGAAAAGATGTGCCTACAGGATGAGTGGAGATAACCCACCTGACCCCACCAAACAACTCGGTCAATACTAACTGTCGATCCAGGCGGCTAGATCCAATGGCTAGGAGCCAAATCGCTCAACCTAAAACGACCGAACGATAGTGTGTGATGGAGGGCGGTTTCCAAATCCTCCACCCTGCCACGTGTTGGAAGCCCTATGGAATCGCTTCCAAAACTGCAAAACCGTTAACCACTCAAGAGTTGTGCGATCGCCAGAAAACCAACTGGGTCTTGGTTTTCCAGCCCGAAAGCAGAATGGGGGTAAAATCCAGCTGCTGGTTAAAACCAACCATCCGTCCCACCAAAACTTTCTTCAGGACTTAAACCCGAGACTATGCTTGTTTGAAATTTGACCCAACCTATTGTCGTTCGAAAAACTGAGGACATTGGTCAACTTACTCTAGGGAAGGTTGAGGCTGAACTTTGCATGCCCTTCTTTCAAGTACATACTGAAAGGTTGAAGTTGCTCTTGCAGGGAAAAATCAATTCGTGCTTGTCACCCTGGCCCGATATCGAAAAATTTCTCTATCCTTTGCGGCTTGTTCATCACAGAGAGCTTTTAAATGGCTCTGGGCATCTCCTGCCAGTTTCTTGCCATCCCGCATTCTGTATTGTTTACACCTTGGTTTGCTAGTATGTCCGCTAGCTTATTGGCATTTCGACAAACATGGTTGAAACTAACAGTACGAAGTCCCTGGAAGTGTACTTGAATTATTTGGTAAACCTGGATTAATCTCCAGCGATTTGAGACTTTCTCCGGCCTAGTACCACAACTGATTCTTTTCACAAAGTTAATGGTTATCTCTGAGTCCGCTTCTATAATGACATTTGAGCCCTGGTTCTGAATCAAAAACTCTAGACATTGCTCCAGTGCTATTAATTCAGCTATATTGTTGGTGGCTCTTCCTAAATGGCAGTGGAAGATAAAGATAATATCACCCTTTTCATCTCTTAAAGTTCCTCCAAAACCAACTGTACCCGGGTTGCCTTTTGAAGCACCATCAATGTTGTATTTCAGATAGCCTTTCGGTGGAGGTTGCCAGAAATCCTTCTCTATATCCATAGCTATTAAATTCTTGTTTATTCCTTGGGGAATAATCACTTGTATTCCCAGTAGCCTGAACATTCTCAACTCAGTCTCTAAGGGAGGATTTTTGGGGAGATTGCGAACTGTGGTGCTAATTGTCTCCTTGAGCTGTTTCAAGATCAGATCAAATAGTCGATGAGGGATATACTTTTCATTTTTGAAAATTATTTTATCCCTTTCTTTTCAAACATTCTAGATAATAAAGCTTGGCATGAAGGCCCAGGCCAAATTAAGGAACTCATTCTCTATAAAGTTTCTTCTCCACTTGTTTAGGGTATTTATAATACTACCTCTGTTCCTATCTGTCTGATGGAAAATGGTAGCGAAAGAATCCCACAACCAGGTGGTGTAAGAGTAGCTGTTGAGAATGTGCTCCATTGCCTCCTCCTACTCTTCACATAGCTAGCATCTAGAAGGCCCCATAACCCCCCTCTTCCTAATGTTGTCCCAAGAAAAGATTTTCTTATGATGAACCAACCACGTGAAAAGCTCAATCTTCATCCAACCTTGGTGTCTCTAGAGGTGCTGCCAGGTCTTGTCCGGAACACTGGAATCAAGCTCAAGGAGAATACCTTTAGATTCCTTAAGATTAAAGGTTCCTTTTTTGTTGTTGCCCCATCTCAATTGATCCTGCCCCTCTGTTACCAAGATCATCCTTTGTTTTAGCAAGCTCTTAAGTGCCTCTACTTTTATTTTTATGGGGTTGTCATCTCTGCAGTCAATGTTTCTCTAGCTTCTCCACTTTCCCAAGTTATGAGAAAGATCCCAGAAATACTTTACTTTGTTTAACCCTTGGGAATCAATTTCTTGCTTGAGGCTTAAAAAATCCTCTTTTAACAGCGTTGGTTCTTGTTGCCATTTGTCCTCCCAAAAGAGTGCTAGATCTCCTACTCTGATTTCACAAAAACTGTTTTTTTGTACTAAGCTTCTGTTTTCCCAGGCTTTATTCCAGATGTAAGAGCCCTTTATGTTTCCAAACATTCTTATGAGATCACTAGTGTGTGAGGAGATGCCATATTTTTCTTTCCAGATCCTTGCCCAATGGGCTTTTGGCTCTTGTACCCATCGCCACCAAAGCTTGGCTCTTAGAACTTTACTAAGAATCTCCTGATTATCTAAGCCTAGACACTCATGGCTCTTGGGTTTTAGATTTTATTCCAAGAAACTAGGGCCCTTTTCTTCCTTGTTTCCTCCTTACCCTAAAGGAAATCTCTTTGAATATTCCTGAATTACTCTAAGGCACCTTTGGGAGCTGGGAGGGATGATAACATGAATATCAGGATTGATTTCAAAACATCCTTTGTCAGTACCAACCTGCCAGCCAGGTTCAAGGCTCTGATGGTCCATTTTTTGACCTTGTCCTGCATCTTAATAAGCATTTGTTCCTAGATACTCTTGTGCATTGGTCTGGCCATGAGAGGAACTCCCAAATACTTTGAAGGGAGGGAATCCCTTTGGAAGCCAAGAATTCTTGTGATATTTCTCTGAATAGCAATGTTAGTGTTAAAGAAGAAGATTTTTTATTTGGAGAGATTGACTTCCATACCTATAGCCATGGCAAATTCATTAAGGATTTGATTGTAGGCTGAAGCTTCTTTGACTGTGGGGATTACTTGCAGCATGGTATCATCTACAAATTGTTGGTGAGTCAGTGCTTGACCATTCTCCATTAATTAAAGGCCCTTGATTTTGCCAATGGCCTTGGCATGCTTAATGGACCGGCCAAGTCCTTCCATCATGAGGATGAAGAGAAAGGGAGAGAGCAGATCTCCCTGCCTGAGGCCTCTAGAAGGAATGAAGATCTCTAATGGAGAGCCATTCACCAAAATTGAAAAATTGGAAGAAGTCACCAGAGCCATAACCCATTTGACCCAGTTGTGATCGAACTCAAAAGCAGTAAGAACCTTCTTGATGTAAGTCCAATTCACCATGTCATATGCTTTTGCAATATCAAATTACATGATCATCCCCGCCTGCCTTTTGTTAATTAGTGTGTGAACCACCTCATGGGCTTGAATAATGTTATTTAAAATTTGTCTGCCCTCCACATAACCTGATTGTTCTTCTGACACTAAAGAAGGAAGGAGAGGTTTGACTCTGTTAGCCACTATCTTGGATATTATCTTGTAAACCACATTACATAAAGCTATGGGTCTGTACTTATCTCTAGTTTGAGCTGAGTCATATTTGGGGATCAAGGAAATGAAGGAGGTGTTGAGGGCTTTTAGGATAGTTTTGCTCCTCCTGGAATCCTCCATCACATCCAAAATATCCCGTTTGACTATATTCCAATAAGCTTTAAATAAATCCACATTGAAACCATCCGGGCCTGGTACTTTGCCATTATGCATGTCTTTGAGAACCTCACTGACCTCCTCTTTAGTTACTGGTCTATTTAGGTTAAAATTATCCTCTCTAGACACCAGCTTAGGGATACACCTTGTAATTTCCCTGATGGAATGTTCCCTGTCTGGATTGTTTTCCCGAGTGATGCCTCAGAAATGCTGAATGAACACAACTTCAATATCCTTATGAGTTATTTGAAGCTTCCCATCCTCATCCTTTATTGTAGAGATTATGTTGTATGCTCTATTAGCCATAGTGGATCTATGGAAAAAACTTGTATTACGCTCTCCTTCTTTGAGCCATTGAACTCTAGAGTTTTACCTCCATAATATTTCCTCTTGTCTGCATAAATTCTCCCATTCTTGATGGTGTTTATCAGCCTGATCACTTTTGACTTTGTCAAAGCCATCTTTGATTAGAGCCTGGTTGAGTTTCTAAATTTTGATTTCCACTGATTTTTTGTCCACAAAAATGTTACCGAAATCCTTCTTGTTCCATTTTTTGAGCCTGAACTTAATGTTCTTTAGTCTTTTCTGAAGGAGGTACATTTTTTATCCCTCAAATTGCATGTCTTCAGACCACCGTTTTTCGATGTTACCGATGAAATTCGGGTAGGAGAGCTAGATATTCTCAAATCTGAAGGGTCTGTTCCTGGGAGAATCAATACCCTTGATTTCCAATTGAATCAGCCAGTGATCTGAGCCTCCAAAGGGAAGAACTCTTGCTATTATTTCTTTATCTGTAAGCATAAGCTCCTTTGCTATCATAAACCTATCCAACTTAGAGGCTACCTGTGCTTCACCTCCTATTTTGTTTTTCCAAGTAAAAAGGCCATTGCTCGCTTCTGAATCAACCAGTTTGATATTATCTGTGAATGATTGGAATGCGAAGGAGTCTTTGTTTAGTGCTCTAGTACCTCCTTTTTTTTCCGAAAGAGATTTTATCATGTTAAAATCCCCTTCCATGATCCAAGGAATTCCAACTTGTCTCTTCCTGAGATCCATAAGGGATTCTAGCAATATGAGTTTATCATCTATTCTTTTAGGACCGTAAACATTTGTGACCAAGAAGGTTTCTGAAACCCCCCACTGGTTGAATAACCACTGATAAATAATTTCTAGATGCTTCTGCATCTATTATGCTGACTTTTTGGGGGTTCCAAAGAGTGAGGATGCCCCTCGCGGTGTTCTCTACTTTAACTTCTAGAAACTCAAAACTATTGAGCCATTTTCTATGGATTAGTTTTAATTTCTGAATGGAGCATTTTGTTTCCTGGATGAAGATCATATCCGACATTTCTTGTTTCATTCTATAACTAAGCATTCTTTATTTTCTTTTACTACCTAGACCTCTGATATTTCAAGATGTGAACTTCATGATTAAAGATTTGTAAAGGAGTAACTGGTTAGGTCTTTCATCTTACTGGAATCTATCATTAGCTTTCCACACTCCATCAAGAGCTCCTTCTGTTTTTTCCTGCCCCTCTTCTTTCCTGCATTTCTAGTAGCTACTCTTAGAGTTGATTTCATTGTTTTCACACCTCTGTACTCCTGCTTGTCAATGGTTTTTCCTTTATCAGCCCCCCTTTCCTGAGTTTTCCATAAAAACAACTATTGTATTATGTTACATTATTCTTGAGGTAATGAATCTGTCCCTCCCATGGTTCCGTGCATCAACAAACCTTCCAGATCTAGGTGTTCCTTATCTAGAATTTCTTGAAGTTCATGGTCCTCCAGATCTGTTTCACTCTAGGTCGTTTCCAGATCCATCTCTAGTTCTGTTTCACTCGTCATAGTCTCTTTCTTCTTACCAATATCTTGTGTTGGGTTGTAGTCTTCTGCCTTCTCCTTTTCATTAGGGTCTTACTCCATAGATTGGTCTTCTTTTGTCATTCCTTCATTCTCTTCCAGTGCTTGAAACTTATTCTAACTGACCGTTTTCCCCTCATTACGTTGTTGCTTTAGTCCTTTTTTACCTCCTTTTCCTCTACTTGCCACTTTCTGAAAGCTTTCTGTGTCCTTCATTGTATTAGGTTTGCTCTTGTTGTTTGATTTACTAAGAGGGCAGTCTCTGAACAAGTGTCCATGTTCATGGAATTTGCGGCATATGAACGGGATATGCTCATAGTCTATAGTTTGCACCCATTCCTCATCAAAGACTTCCAAGATAACTTCATCCAGAAGAGCTCCTGATAGATCCATTTCCACACAAATCCTTGCATAGGAAGTATATTTGCCCCTTCTTGTGGCTTCCGAGGCTTTGACAAAATGACCTAGTTTGTTGCCTATGGAAGTAAGCGATTAAGTTTGCCAACAATCAAGAGGTAGAGAATAGAGCCTTACCGAGACAGGTAGTGAAGTGAAAGTTTCCCGCTCTGGAACAAAGTTCATCATCCAAGGCCGCATATAGAGGCCAACAACTGCATAAAAGTGGGGTCCTCCTTCGAATACTCTGTCTTTGTCTTCGATATTTGTGAACACCACAGTGAAAGATCCCTTTGACCCATGATGGAGATCGATGCTTCCTTCGGGCTTGCAGTGATACTTGATCCATGTCTGTAAAGCCTTTTCAGTGGGCCATAATCCCATGAGTTTACAGAATATAGCATAAGTCCCCATGTGTTCTCTGTGCGCCTGCAGTCCAGGATCATTTAATACTACACTAGGAGTGATCTCCGTTTTGGGTTTGCAACGTCCCTTTTGTTTTTTCCCCTTGTTTCTTGGCTTTTTTCTTCTTCCTTCTTGTCCTTTGTGCTATTATTTTCCTTGATCTTGGCCCCATCTGTCTCCTTTTCATTATTTCTTTTTTCTTCCTCCACAGATCCTCTGACATTACCCAGTGGTAATTTATCTCTGCTAGCAATGGCGTCCTTGTAGGAGGGAGTGGAGCTCCCTCCTTTGTGGCCCTCTATTAAGGTCAAGCTCTGTAACTCTCAGAAACCCTAGCTGCACGTCACTACTAATCTTTTCCACTGCTCCCCTCTAACCTCCAAAACCCATTCAAGGGTAGAAGAAGGTTTCAAATGAAAATCCTTTTTTATAACCAACTTTTATCTTAATAGAATTAATTTTATTATTATATACATATATTTTAAAATTTAATAAAGTAGTTAAAAACCTTACGTATATAAACAATTAATATATAAAAACCTTTAGTTTCTTTATAAATATATATATAAATACCAATAATAATAACTTAATAACCATTAAAAATCTCTATATATATATATATATATTATATATATATAATAATATATATATATAATACCATTAGTTTTCTTGATATTATAAATATATGCAATACCAATAACTATAACCTTAATAACCATTTATAATCCACATTATTTTATTAGTATTATTATATATAAAAGGTGATGTCATTCGTCCCTTGACTTATTATAACTAAAATTCCAAAATTATTATATTAATTTATTTTTATGCCCTTGGTCATGCTAACTGATCCCCAGTCAAATTTAGCCATTGGTCAATATAACTGTTACCTAGTCAAGAATTGTAACCCTTGGAGGTTCTGCTCTGTCTATTTAACATGCATAGCTTGATGTGATTCTTCAACTTGTCCTGACAATGAACCACACTCATTGGTTCGAAACGCGTCGACAAATGAAATATCATGTGATTTACGCCGAAAAATCTCTCGTTAACTTGATATGGATCACAAAAGCCTCAATTCAACAAATATAATTATTATAATAATAATAATATAATAGCTATTATAATAATAATACTAATAATTACTATTATATTATTTTATTATTATATATAATTGATTATTATATAATATTAATAATAATAATAATAATCACAATTACAACTGAATTATTATTATAATAATAATATTAGCTCATAATAACAACCATGAATCCAATATAATTAGAATTGTCATAAGTGAATTATTAGGTGTAATTTTTAAAGAACCAACTATTTATGATAACTAATAACTATATAAAAATAACAATGATATTCTTATATATTTATAATTTATGATTATTATATTAAATATTATTATAATAATAATAAACACATAATATTTAGTAATATTAATTAATATAACAATTCTTCCTCTTCTTCTTAGGCTTTTACTAATTCAACCATGTTTATTTCAGTATTTTAATATTTATCTTATGGTTTCTATACATTGGGTTTATTACCCAAGGAATTAATACTAAAACCCCAAGGGATTATGAACCAACAGGAATAATATTAAACAAAAGGGACTAATATTATAAACCCAAGGAACTAATAAGCCCAACTGTTTAATATTATAAACCCAAGGAATTAGTGAACCCAACAGATAAATATTAAAAACCTAAGGGATCAAGAAGCGCAAGGAATTGATATCACAAACACAAGAGATTAATAAAGATGTCTGTGATTGATCTTATAAACCCAAGTTAATAATAAACCCAAAGGATTAATACTAAAACCCCAAGGGATTATGTACCAAAGGAAATAATATTAAACCCAAGGGACTAATATTATAAACCCAACATTGGTAAACCCTGATATAAATATTAGAAAGACTAAAATAAACATGGTTTCTTTTCATGGTGAGATTATTTTTGTCACAATGTGACATTTAACAATGGTTGACCATGGTTGGTTATGATTGACAATGGTTGACCATGATCGATATTATAAACCTAAGGAAATAATAAACCCAAGGGATTGATATTATAAACCTAAAGGAATAAAAAAACTAAGGGATTAATACTAAAACCCCAAGGGATTATGACCCCAAGGGAATAATATTAAACCCATGGGACTAATATTATAAACCCAAACATAAAATGTACAAACACTAAAATAACCATGGTTTATTTTGATGGCGAGAAAATCGTTGTCACAATGCGACATTCAAACATGGTTGACCTTGATTGATATTCTTTCCCCAAAGGAATAATAAAACCAAGGGATTAATACTAAAATCCAAAGGGATTATGACCCGAAGGGAATAATAGTAAACCCATGGGACTAATATTATAAACCCAACATTGGTATACCAAAATATGAATACTAAAAACACTAAAATAAACATAGTTTATTTTGAGGGTGAAACAATCCTTGTCACAATGTGACATTCAAACATGATTGACCATGTTTGGCTACGATTTATATTATAAACCTAAGGGAATAAAAAACCCAAGGGATCCGAAATGAATAATAAACCCAAGCGATTAATACTAAAACCCCAAGGGATTATGAACCCAAGGCAATAATATTAAGCCCAAGGGACTAATATTATAAACCCAACATTCGTAAACCCAAACATAAATATTACAAACACTAAAATAAACATGGTTTATTTTCATGGTGAGACAATCTTTGTCAAAATGCGACATTCAACCATGGGACTAATATTATAAGCCCAAAATAGGCAAACCCAAATATAAATACTACAACCACTAAAATAAACATGGTTTATTTTGATGGTGAGACAATTCTTGTCACAATGCGACATTCAACCATGGTTGACCATGTTTGCCTATAATTGACAATGTTTTACCATGATTGATATTATAAACCAAAGGGAATAATAAACACAAGGGATTGATATTATAAACCAAAATGAATAATAAACCCAAGGGATTAATACTAAAAACCAAGGGATTATGAACCCAAGGGAATAATATTAAACCCAAGGGACTAATATTATCAACCCAACATTCGTAAAACCAAATATAAATATTACAAAGTCTAAAATAAACATGATTTATTTTCATGGTGATACAATCCTTGTCACAAGGGACAAATATTATAAACATGATAGACCATCATTGGCTTTTATATTGAGACAATCCTTATCACAATTCCATGTTAGACCATGGTTGACATCATAATAAACCATGTTTGACTCGACAATAATAAACCCAAGTGATTGATATTATAAACCCAAGGGATTATGAGCCCAAGGGAATAATATTAAACCCAAGGGACTAATATTATAAACCCAACATTCGTAAAACCAAATATAAATATTACAAAGTCTAAAATAAACATGATTTATTTTCATGGCGAGACAATCCTTGTCACAATGTGGCATTCAACAACGGTTGACTATGGTTGACCATGATTGATATTATAAACCTAAGCGAATAATAAACCCAAGGGATTGATATTAAAACCCAAATGAATAATAAACCATAGGGATTAATACTAAAACTAGAAGGGATTATGAACCCAACGGAATAATATTAAACTCAAGGGACTAATATTATAGACCCAAGATTTGTAAACCCAAAGTAAATATTACAAAGACCAAAATAAACATGATTTATTTTCATGATGAGACAATATTTGTCAAAATGGGACATTCAACCATGGGACTAATATGGTAAACCCAAATATAAATATTACAAACACTAAAATAAACATGGTTTATTTTCATCGTGAGACAATCTTTGTCAAAATATGACATTCAACCATGGGACTAATATTATAAACCCAACATTGGTAAGCCGAAATATGAATACTACAAACACTAAAATAAACATGATTTATTTTGATGGTGAGACAATCCTTGTCACAATGTGACATTCAACCATGGTTGACCATGATTGATATTATAAACCTAAGGGAATAATAAACACAAGGGATTGATATTATAAACCCAAGGGATTAATACTAAAACCCCAAGGGATTGTGAACCCAAGGGAATAATATTAAACCCAAGGGAATAATATTAGACCCAACGGACTAATATTATAAACCCAACATTTGTAAACCCAAATATAAATATTACAAAGAATAAAATAAACATGATTTATTTTCATGGTGGTAAAATCCTTGTCACAAGGTGACCTTCAGCCATGGTTGACCATGGTTGGCTGTCATTGACAATGGTTTACCATGGTTGATATTATAAACCTAAGGGAATAATAAACCGAAGGGATTGAAATTATACACCCAAGTTAATAATAAACCCAAAGGATCAATACTGAACCCCCAAGGGACTATGAAACGAAGGGAATAATATTAAACCCATGGGACTGATATTATAAACCCAAAATTGATAAACCCAAATATAAATACTACAAACACTAAAATAAACATGGTTTATTTTGATGGTGAGACAATTCTTGTCACACCGCAAGATTCAAACATGGTTGACCATGATTTATATTATAAACCTAAGGGAATAACAAACCCAATTTATTTACATTATAAACCCAAATGAACAATAAACCCAAGGGATTAATACTAAAACCCTAAGGGAATAATATTAAGCCCAAGGGACTAATATTATAAACCCAACATTTGTAAACACAAATATAAATATTACAAAGACTAAAATAACTGTGATTTATTCATGGTGAGACAATCCTTGTGATAATGTGACATTCAAGCATGGTTGATCATGATTGATATTATAAACTTGAGGGAATAATAAACCCAAGGGATTGATATTATAAACCCAAATGACTAATAAACCCAAGGGATTAATACAAAACCCTAAGGGATTATGAACCCAAGGGAATAATATTAAATGCAAGGGACTAATATTATAGACGCCACATGTGTAAACCCAAATATAAATATTACAAACAGTAAAATAAACATGATTTGTTTTCATGGTGAGACAATCCTTGTCACAATGTAACATTCAAGCATGGTTGACCATGGTTGACCATGGTTGGCTATGATTGACAATGGTTTACCATGATTGACATTATAAACCTAAGCGAATAATAAATCCAAGGAATTAATATGAGAAACCCAAAGGAATAATAAAACAAAGGGATTAATACTAAAACCCCAAGGGATTATGAACCCAATGGAATAATATTAAACCCAAGGGACTAATATTACAAACCCAACGTATATAAACCCTAAGACAAATATTATAAACATTAAAATAAACATGATTGACCATCATTGATTTTTATATTGAGAGAATCCTTATCACAATTCCATGTTTGACCATGGTCGACATCATAATAAACCATGTTTGACTCAAGAATAATAAACCCAAGATATTGATATTATAAACCGAAGGGATTAATACTAAAGCCCCAAGGGATTATGAATGAAAGGAAATACTATCAAACAAAATGGACTAATAATTTAAACCCAAGGGATTGATATAATAAACCCAAATAAATAATAAACCCAAGGGATTAATATTTTTTTCATGGTGAGACAATCCTTGTCAGAATATGACATTTAAGCATGGTTGACCATGGTTGGCTATGATTGATAGTGGTTTACCATGATTGATATTATAAACCTAAGGGAATAATAAACCCAAGGGATTAATATGAGAAACCCAAAGGAATAATAAAACGAAGGGATTAATACTAAAACCCCAAGGGATTATGAACCTAAGGGAATAATATTAAATCTAAGGGGCTAATATTATAAACCCAATGTATATAAACCCTAAGAAAAATAATAAACATTAAAATAAACATGATCGACCATCATTGATTTTCATATTGAGACAATCCTTGGACCATCGTCAACATTATAATAAACCATGTTTGAGTCGGGAATAAAAAACCCAAGCATTGATATTATAGACCCAAGGGATTCATACTAAAACCCCAATCAATTATGAACCTAAGGGAATATTATTAAACAAAAGGGAGTAATAATATAAACCCAAGGGATTGATATAAGAAACCCAAAGGAATAATAAACCCAAGGGATTAACATTAAAGCCTCAAGGGATTATGAACCCAAGGAATTATTAATATTAAAAATTTGAAAAACGAAGAAACCCAAGAATTTGATATTATAAACATAAGGAATTAATAAACCCAAGGGAAAAATATTAGAACCAAAGGGATAAAAATGGCAAGGGATTAATATTAAAAACAGAAGGGATTAATAGGAATTAATTTTTTTAAACCCAACGAATTGATCAACCCATGCAACTATGAATATTATAAACCTAAGGGATCAATAAAACCTAGGGATTTTTAATATTATGAAAGCAACAAGTTAATAAATTGAAGGGATAAACATTATAAATGTAAGGGATTAATATTAAACCTTAGGACTATTATTTAAACCTTAATATTGGGGATTAATAAACCAAAGGGAATAAATGATAACCCGAAAGAATTATTAATATTAAAAACTTAAAGAAAAAATAAACCTAATCATTTAATGTTATAAGCCCAACAAAATATTAAACCGAATCTAAGCCCTAAATCCATGGCATCAATATTATAAACATAAATAATGCTATAACACAAAACGATAATAAAAAAACATAAACCAAAACCGATATAAGAACCACATTGCAAACTATAAAGAATTAAAAAAAGATAAATCATCATTACATTAATAATAACACATTTATATCATTACATCATAAACAATAAATAATTTTTAAGCCATAAATACATTGATATCAATACATGAATGTATTAGTAATATAAATATCAAGAATATTGATATAAACACATAGAACATGAAATCCCAACAATAATATTATAAATGTAAATGATATTTTCATTTATGAAAGAAATGAACAAAGTGAAGGGATCCACACAAAAGACCACAACAATCACAAATGCAAGAGAAAGATATAAAACAGTAACACTGCCATTGGAACAAAGCAACATAAATGAAAAAAACACATCTAAATTACACACATTGGATTTAAAGGAGAACAACATAATAGGACATTTTAAGACCAGAGATATATAGTTTTGTATATAAAAACAACATTAATGTTTTAAAAAAATCAATTTAACTAACATTGCAACCAGAGAAAGAACATTGAGTCTTAACATATATATTTTTTTCTTTACATCAAATATTTCCACTACAAAATTGAACTTCAAAAGACAACCAAACTGATGACAAAAGTAGCACCAATTCAAATCAACAGGATAACGATCATGATACTTAACGCTTTCTAACCAATTCCTTCTTGTTCTCCTCCTAGACTCCCTATGGTACACATGTTTCTGTTGACACCTAATCCGAAACGGATGGGTGAACTGGACAGTCATCAAGAAGATGAACTGATCCGTCATGTTTGTGTATATAAATGTGTGTTAGCTAATGAATAAGATATCAGTTTTTCTCCCGCTCATTCTGGAGTTACCCTGGCCTGACATGGTATCAGAGCACAGGTCCCAGAAATAGTTGTAACTCCTGCTGTCCTGAGAGCTGCTCAGTCCTGAGTGCTACTCTAATATTGACTGCACTATAAGCGTTTTTTCATTCAACGCACGCTGCCTGAGGGAGGTCGGAGCATTTCAATTCGAATAATAGCACTGTCTGCTGCCCCTTCTGTTACACCGCACCTGTTACGCTGAGCTTTCTCACAGTGGACAAGGTATGTAACGTTTGAAACCCGCGATGAGAACCTGCGTATGGTATTTTGGGAGTTTGATTATGTAATGTTTGAAACCTGAGATGAGAACCAACGTGTGGTCATGGTATGAAACCTGCGTATGGAGGGTCTCGCCTTGCTAAATATTTCTGATTTTCGAAGAGTTCATTGT
Organism: Pinus taeda; assembly: GCA_000404065.3. Lineage (NCBI taxonomy): Eukaryota > Viridiplantae > Streptophyta > Pinopsida > Pinales > Pinaceae > Pinus > Pinus taeda. The sequence goes on from APFE031435516.1 coordinate 92,190, forward strand.
AGCGTTTCGAAGTTGAAATGTATGCAGAGCTGATCAACATGCCATTCCCATTTGAGCTTGCATTTCCCACTCTCCCATCTCGACCATCTTTTGACTCCCAGCTCTTCCAGTCGTTCTTCGGCTACGTTCTTTTCCACGCGGATGTTGTATAGCTCCTCCACTGGCTTTTTTATCCGGGCAGTTATTGCTATGGGGATTCTTCTGGCTCTGAATTGAGAAGGAAGGGGAGCAGCTTGACGTGTTCGAACCCTCGCTGGTGCACCACTGAAGCATGGAACACATTTTCAGATAATTTGGGACAGGCGATCATATTTACCACATATTTCTTTCCTGACATTTCATGAGTGGAGGAGAATGCAAGTTGAAATGTATGCATGTAGGTTCACTTTTCTAAGCATAAGAATGTGTGTGTGTTAACAGAGCTGATGTTACTGGGACTGATATCGTTGATATTGTCTCTATCTTCAAGAGGGATATCTGATATCTGCGTGAAATCATCACTATACAGTAGCCTATTTTATCCTTGTTCCAAGAAAGATTATGAAAGTGATGAAAAAAATTTAAACCACTCATCAGTTAGCCGTGTATACACTCCACAATATTTACGGTGAAGCGCTCAAACATTTTTTGCAGTAATACATGTAGCAGAATTTTGAATATGGTGAAATATATGGTGATATAAAGCAGAGATATATGTTATATATGCTGATTTTTGCAGAGATATATATATGGTGATATATGTAGCAGAATTTTAATGATTTTTTTCTCCATAGCAAAATCATTTTTTAAAGCAACGGAAGTTTTTTAAGAGCAATTTTTTTTTTCGCCATCAGAAGTATTAATATATCAGCAGAAGTAACCTTTTACAGAATGCATTCAATCATCTCTATGATAGGAATAGTTCTCACTGGCAAGGAGAACTATCCTGACTGGTCCCGAATGGTACAACACACCCTCATTTTCAATGAGCTGTGGAAAGGAGTGTGTGTCGGAGAAGGAGACAGTGACCCAGAAAAGCCTACATCAGACAAAGAGCTCGCCATCTGGGAAACAAGAACAGCAAAGCATATGCATTAAT
>APFE031435518.1:1067-18049 GCA_000404065.3 Pinus taeda
TCACAATATAACCCAACTGACCTAACAATAATAATATAAAGCCACAAAAATAACAATAGAGGGATTCTATGGGGCACAGTAATAACAATATGGGGGCAATAGGGGCGCAACAATATAACTAAAGGGTACAACTACCATAGTAATGGGGTAATCACTAGTATTATAGGGACCCAACATATCATGAGCTCAATTGGAGTTGAGTAAGACCTCTGAAATTTTACTGCAACAACACTCTGCATTTTGGTAGCCTCATTCTGCACATTTTGACTAGTGTTGGGAGATTGAGCTTTTTATAGGGAAAATGAACTCCAAATTGAAGCATTCATGCTTTTATGGAAATTAAACTTGACAAGCTTTCCAACAAGCTATCCCACGCCTAATTTGGACACCGGGAAGGCAGTCAAAAGTGGACTTGAAGTGGCGTTGTGCTTTTGGAAAGAGAGTTTAAAAACCCTCAAACCCTCAAGGAAACTCTAAGTTTCTCTCTCCTTCCATCATTACAAGTAAGTGGACATCCCTCACTTCATTTTTGGTTTGCAAATCCAATCTATAAGCATGATTTTCCATGTTTAATATGAAACCCTATAATCTCTCTAATGATGCTTAAACCCTAAATTATCACTATTCATCCTAACACCTATCCCTATAGCTCTAAACTCTTTCCCTATTCCTTTATCCCTTTATCCTTATTCCATATCATTCCTATCCCTTTATCCCTCTTCCCCAAGGGCATCAAACAAAACAAGCCCTCCCTCTCATCTCTTACTCCCTCATTCATTTACTAGCCCATAAGGTCATCTCCCATCCCCTCACTCCTAAATCACTCTCACTCCTTCCCTTCATATAACCTCAAACCCTAAAACAAATTCCTAAAACCCTCATAACCTCTTTAGCACTCTCACAAGCTCACTCATAATCTCAAACCCTAATGAGTTCATCTCCCCTTCCCCTACCCCTATTCACCATAACTCATTCCTTAATTACCTTCTCTAGGGTTTCAAGGCTTCAAAACTCAACCAACATGGATACAGAGGACAGAGATTATGAGGAGAAGGAAAACACAAGCAGTGACTCCTCAGCAGATAAAGCTAGGTTAAGGAAGGCCTTGAAAGGCAAGAATGAGGAGGATAGACTTAGGATGTTGGCTGAAGCTTCCTTGGTTCATTAGAGCACATGATGGTGGTGCTTCACACCAATTTTGAGCAAATTTTGTCGTTTGCAAATTTTGGAATTTAATACACAAAAAAACTGAAACTATATGCTGACAATATTTTATATGCTGACAATATTTTATAGAGAAATATTCCTCTTTAGTTAGACATCTTCGTCATAGCCTAAAAATAGAATTCAATATTCTACGTAAAATTTGTATGTATGATAAATTGGTAATGGGTGCAAGTAAAGATATGAGGAATCTCCTTAAAATGGTCTCAAAAAGTTGCTACATGAAGGGTAAGAACTTTGTCAATAATCTAGCAATTCCCATTATCAATATTTGACTTCTATTGGATACTTGTCATCTTCACACCAACTTAGAAACATTTCTATTGTACTTGTACCAAATTTATATATGGTATACTCTTGGTTTGTAAATTTTCCATACCGTGTCGTGGTTCCATAATTCATATAATCAGTTTTTTTCATTATCTCCTTGTTGGAGTGACCCCCATCATAACTTCATTAGTGACTCAATCTATCATTAAGAATTACAAAAATAAATAAATAGTAGGGATGACTTTTTGACCAACAAGTGATGATTGAATTAGTAAGAGCCACTTCCCATAGGCTCTTGAGTGGCATTTTTTATTATATCAATGTTGTAGCCTGATCTTATCAAATTAAACCATCAACGCAACAGTTTGTCCAAAACAACGTAAAGATCATAACAATAACTTGGCAAGAATGCAGAACAAGGAAATACCTTATGAACTAACATTCTTACACTAAAAGGTAATGTTTGTGAATGGACCTTTGTCATGACTGCTTCCTTGACACCAAAAATGTATCTAGGAAATTGGATTTGGAGATCCTCTAAGTATGTTGGTCCTTCATCCTCTGCTATTTGTATCTTTTGCTAAATGTTCAATGTCGTTCTCCTCCATATTGCCATGATTGTCCTATTTGACATATAAATCGCAGTTTATGAGGGATAATGCAAGAAAAATATTTCAAGTTTTGTTCAAAAATGTCAAAGTAGTTTGTCTCAAATATGCGCACATCCACTCTTTATTTTCAATTTGTTTTAATGGAATTCATGCAAAACAATCCTCTTTTATTGATCTGATATTACTTATGCAATTTGCACAAGTGATAGAGGACAATATATGCTTTCCATGATGAGAAAATAATTCAATGTGTACCTACATGTTACATTGTAGGAAACAAAGGATTGAGAATGGTATGTGAGTTTTCCTTTGACATATTTGTACTTTGTACCATGGCTAGCATCAAGGACTCTGCGTCTACGAAGGGAGACGATCAGATGATGCAGGGCATCTATAAATCTGATTGACCGAGAGGTCAAAATATTTTACCATAGGAGCTGGTTCCTCAATGTGTGGGTTTGTTAGGATAAAATTTATTTTAACTTCCATGTAATGCATTAAAATTAATTAATTGTTGTAATTAGTTTAATAATTCCTAGAATGGTCCATCTGATCCTACTCTCATGGATCAAGACCAATACTATGATGTATTATTTATTGATTGATTTAGTAATATGAGCGGGGTGTGGAGTATGGTGTGGATTCCCAGATAAAACTTGCGAACTCGTCCTTCTGCAATCTCTTGTTCTCTTTTCTCTATTGTATACATATATCTTATAAATATTGTAGGGATTTTCGTATGTACAGGCTTTGTTTGAATCCTCGCAAACAGAGATAGAGGTAGGTCAGATCATCACTTAAATAATGCATGAGTTGGGTCTACAAAAATGGTGGAGGAGAGGCAACAACAATATAGAGAGTCAAGTCGGAAGATACTGGCAGAGGAGACACAAACTTAGTTTGTTTTTATGTCAACAAAATTTCATCATTTAACAGAGGTTGGGGAGACAGAACTGAGGTTCTATCAGGATAGTCTCATTAATTTATAGGCGTTGGGATGATGTGTCCCTAAAAGATCAATAAAGGAGCAATACGACTAACTAGGAATTCGACTGATGTGGAAGCCAACAAGATAGAAAATATCGTGAAGTGAAGTGGGTAAATACAATGAATAACGCAATGGGAAAGGGCCCAAAAAAATTTTAGCTCCTCCCGTAAGGACAAGGTATGCGTACTTTTAAAAGGATCAGTACAAACTTTGACATAAGCTGGGGACAAAATTTAAGAGAAACATTTGTTTCTGAAAGTCTGTCTCCTTGAAGGTTTTGTTAAAAGGCCTTTGTGCATCACTTTAAAAGGGTTGGGGTGACATAAAGGTTGGGTTGACTTGTTTAAGTTGACAAGTTAAAAGGTCAGAGACCCAGGTCTTGAGGTTCAGTCATATTGCGTGGAGCAGAAGGAAAGGTTAAAGTGTTGGGAGATAATAAAGTGGGTTATGTCGATATATATATGTGTGTGTGTGTGTGTGTGGGTGGGTGGGTGCGTGCTTGGTCTTGGTGGCTATAATAAAAAGATTGAGCTTATGGTTCTATTATAAAGAAATACATTCTCTTTTTATTATATTGGTAGTATAGTCATATGTCGACATTGCGGTGGTTATGAGTTTGAAATATTTAGGGCTTAAGAGTTAAGTTTGACCTAACCCGCATGTGTAGAAATTTTATAAAGTTAAGGTTTGCACCACTAGAGATGGACTACCATTAATGTTAAGAAAGGGGGAACTCCATTATTTCAAAAAAAAAAAAAAAATTGGTTTTATGTCAAAATATATTTGCATAGAAACCTAACATCCTCACAAATAAGAATAAGTGACCCCATAAAACATAGATTCATTTGAGACGTTTATGTTTTAGTGTGTTTCTTGCAAGAAACCATGGAAATGTTTCTAAGGAATAAATATCTGAAAAGGAATTTTTCATCGGAAGCAGCATGACAAATCATGAATCAAAACTTTGTCACTTGGAGGTGAAAATAGTTTATGGAATCTTGAATATATCTGAGTTGATCGCTATCAATTTGCATACAATTATTTCTCATTCTTGTGATGTCCGTACAAATAGATCAATCTAGTGAGCTATACCATAAGGAATGGAAAATATAGATATCTACTTAAGATTTTAATGTGGAATGATGAATACCTTTTTTCTAACTTCCTTTCATCTTCTTTATGTAATAAGTAACCACTTTCGGACCCATTGTATTTTTCATAAATATCCTAAGGCACAACTTTGATTGGATAGCTTGCGCAAGTCTTTTCTGAAGTGGAATACACAAATCAGTTAGTTTCTATGAAGTCTTTTGACTAAGTGCATTATCCATTCCAGTAATCATTCATCATTTGCATCAAAATCTTGGTTGAGTTGTATGGTATAGATCACTAAGTATTCTAATAATTCATTGAGAGTTTGCAGAGGCTAAAATTTGGATTTGTGTTTCCATTTTTTTATTTTCTGTTGTCACTCGTCAAGATGCAAGTTTGTGCAGGGAAAAATGCCTAGTACATGTAGTCTTCTAAACCATATTGGGATTTAATATTATTTTTGGTTTTTGAAAACCAACTATGATGCCATTGTTAATTCTTGTTTTACAAATTAATCCAACATTGCTTTTAAAAGAACACTTAGCATGTGTTATTTACCATTCTTTTTATTTTCTTATCAATTATATTGAGGGAAGAAGTGCAAACAAAATTGAAATATACTGCATTCATTGTTAGCAAAAAATGGAGGGAGTGAAGCACACAACATTTTCCATTTTTTTTGCTTTGGATTCGAAGCAATGGGGTTGAACAACCAACTACGCATATATACAGAGTGAGAGACGACAATGGGAACAACATTTTCTATCAATGACAATACCAAGAAGAGAATGATGGGATTTCCAATCCAACTGAAGCATTCTTATTGTATCTCTTTCATGAACATGTATAACGCGTTCCAGGAAGGCCTTCAGCCTATTGAGAAGGTCAATAGTGGTTGTAGATGATGGAGAAGGAAGACTGGACGTGGCAGGTGTCTGGCCTATATGTCAGGAACAACAACTTGTTGGCCATGTATTTCTTGACAATATCCATATAGTGAGGATGTGTACTCACTATGCATCTTGATAGTCTGAAAAAGGGGGAAAATAAGAGTTGTTGAATTAGTTGAATTCCATAAGTGGAATCACAATTTCTTAAGTATAAGTAAAGGAAAGTGTAAAACATTGATGAAATGTAAAAAGTCATACAAGTATAACAAGTGGTAGAGGATGAGGATTTTATTTCTTTGAGAAAATAAAACCATATTGAAAATGCAAGTGAGATTTGAAGCAATTATTTGTAAAAGAAAGCAAGTATGTTTCATCACACTAAAATGTAAGTATAGGGGTGTTGAAGTAGCATATATTATGGATGGAAAGAAAAGAGAAAACCATGCTAATGAGGGAGAAGGTGGATGGGGGGGGGAGGGGGGCGAGGGGAAATTGAGTCGAAATCAAACTTACGAAAAACAGGAATAGAAGGCATTGCATGAAAGAATAACATTGTAGCTAGTTGTATATACTTTGAAGTCAAGTTGGACTCCTCTTGTTGCCTATGTAAGACGTAAGAATTGCCTTGCATGTGGGAGTAGCGGTTGAAGGGAAATGGTTGATAGATTTGGAGGTCAAAAAAGGTTATGACTCTAGAGATGTGTTAGGTGGTCTAATCCTTCTTGCGAACAAGATGGATCTACCTAAATATCAAACGAAATATAGTAACAAACAAGAAATAATTGCTACCTTTCCTTAGCTTATGATTGATTGAAACAAGTAATATGTGAGAGATCATTTCCCAGTTTATCGAAATGCTTGTTGAAGTCCCTTTCAGTGCCTTCGAAAGTTAACTTTCCTTTTATTATTTAGAGACCATTCCAATGATTTCCACAACTTCTCCATGATGTCTCGAAGGAGATCTACATAGACATAAACACACAAAATATCCAAGAATCTAGTATATAGAATGAAAGATAAATGAAATACTTGACATATGTCATAAATTGAATAAATAACCAATCATAACCTATGTGGGTGATTAAGGAATCCCACAAATAATATTAGAGAAGACATGATTAGGAAATAACATTTGCTTTTTATTAAATAAAAGGGAGAACAAACTTTCAATCTCAAAGCCTTGATGTTATAAGCCTCTTCTCACAATCTCCAACCCTCTCCTTGGATGAAAATCCTCCTAGCCTTATTTATACAACATAAGCCTACCTTCAATGGTCCTCCCCAATCCTCTAGCTCGTGTTTGATTTATAGGCCAAGAGGAGGAGGTTTGGGATCCATTTCCTAAGGAATGAGATCCATAAATGGTGGGATAGGGGATCCACAAAGAGAGGGAAGTAGCTCCATGATGGGAGGGATTAGGCTTGAGTAGGCATCCATTTGAAGCTGTTAGCTGGGAAAGATTCAATTAACAGAGCTTCTAGACTTTAATTTTTATTTTTTACTTGCATTAAGTCATGTGAGAAAGCCATAGTGTAAGACAGAGTGCACTTTTGTGCAGTTTCTAATGGTCTCTTCTGCATATGCATAGAAATGGACCAGGGAATTGCACAGGAAGCCAAAAATAGGTTTTTAAGCCTTGATATCCAAGAATTTCATTCTCTTTGGTATTGTTTGGGTTATAACCTTGCAAGGGGATGCTTTGGAACACTTTAATGGATAGTGAAAGATCCAGACTTATGTTCATTTGCCTAATGTGACAAAATGACGTGTAGCATATTGCCTGCTAAAGTGAAAAGTCAGAAAATATGTTTGATGAATGTAGCACTTTATCATTCCTTAGGAGGAATAATCCCACTTGTAGACAAGACACATCTCCCTGAATCTCAAACGAAATCTAGTAACAAACAAGAAATAACTACTACCTTTCCTTAGCTTATAATTGATTGAAATAAGTAATATGCGAGAGATAACTTACCAGATTATCGAAATGCCTGTTGAAGTTCCTTTCAGTTCCTTCGATAGTTAACTTTCCCTTGATGCTTTAGAGACCATTCCAACACCTTCCAGAACTTCTCCATGATGTATCAAAGGAGATCTGCATAGACATAAAGACACAAAAGATCAAAGCATCTGGTATATACAGTGAAAGATAAATGAAATACTTAACTCAACATATATCATAAATTGAATCAATAACCAGTCATAACCTATGTGGGTGATCAAGGAATCCCACAAATGATATTAGAGAAGAAATGATTAGGAAATAGCAATTGTTTTTATTAAATAAATGGGAGAGCAAACTTACAACCTCAAAGCCTTGATGTTACAAGCCTCTTCTCACAATCTCCAATCCTCTCCTTGGATGAAAATTCTCCTAGCCTTATTTCTATAACATAGCCCTGCCTTCAATGGTCCCCCCAATCCTCTGGTCTTTGTTTGATTTATAGGCCAAGAAGATGAAGTTTGGGATCCATTTACTAAGGGATGAGATCTACAAATGGTGGGATAGGGGATCCACAGATAAAGGGAAGTATATCCATGATGGGAGGGATCAGGCTTGAGTAGGCATCCATTTGAAGTTGTTAGTTGGGGAAGATTCAACCAAAAAAGCTCCTATACTTTAATTTTTATTTTTTACTTGCTTTAAGTCACGTGCGCAGGCCATAGTGTCAGACAAAGCGCACTTTTGAGCAATTTCTAATGGTCTCTTCTACGTATGCACATAAATGGACTAGGGAACTGCATAGGAAGCCAAAAATAGGTTTTTGAGCCTTGATATCCAAGAATTTCATTATCTTTGGGATTGTTTGGGTTCTAACCTTGCAAGGGGATGATTTGGAACACTTTTATGGATAGCAAAAGATCCATATTGATGGTCATTTTCCTAATACGACAAAGGGATGTGTATCAGATTGCCCCCTAAAGTGCAAAGCTAGAAAATATGTTTGATGACTTTAGTGCTTTATCATTCCTTAGGCGGACTAATCCCTCTTGTAGACAAGACACATCTTCCTAAATCTCAAACTAAATCTCGTAACAAACAAGAAAGAAATTCTACCTTTCCTTAGCTTACGATTGATTGAAGAAAGTAATATGCGAGAGATCACTTACCGGTTTATTGAAATGCCTGTTGAAGTCTCTTTCAATGCCTTCGACATTTAACTTTCCCTTGATGCTTTAGACACCATTCGAACACATTCCACAACTTTTCCATGATGTCTCAAAGGAGATCTGCATAGACAAAAACACACAAAAGATCAAAGGATCTAGTATATAGAATGAAAGATAAATGAAATACTTAACTCAACATGTATCATAAATTGAATCAATAGCCAATCATAACCTATGCGGGTGATCAAGGAATCCCACAAATGATATAAGAGAAGACATGATTAGGAAAGAACAATTGCTTTTTATTAAATAAAAAGGGAGAACAAACTTACAACCTCAAAGCCTTGATGTTACAATCCTCTTCTCACAATCTCCAATCCTCTCCTTGGATGAAAATCCTCCTAGCCTTATTTTTGCAGCATAAGCCTACATTCAATGATCCCCCCAATCCTCTGGCCTTTGTTTGATTTATAGGCCAAGAGGAGGAGGATTGGGATCAATTTCCTAAGGGATAAGATCCACAAATGGCGGGATAGGTGATCCACAAAGAGAGGTAAGTAGCTCCATGATGGGAGGTACTAGGCATGAGTAGGCATCCATTCGAAGTTATTAGTTGGGAAAGATTCGATGAACAAAGCTTCTAGACGTATTTTTTATTTCTTATCTGCATTAAGTCATGTGCACAGACCGTAGTGTCAGATAGAGCACACTTTTGCACAATTTCTAAAGGTCTCTTATGCTTATGCAAAAAAATGCACTAGGGAACTGCGCAGGAAGCCAAAAATAGGTTTTTTGAGCCTTGATATATAGTAATTTCATTCTCTTTGGGATTGTTTGGGTTCTAACCTTGCAAGGGGGTGCTTTGGAACACTTTAATGGATAGCGAAAGATCCAAATTGATGGTCATATGCCTATTGCGACAGAATGACGTGTAACAAGATGGTAGTGAATGTCAAACCATGTCAATTTGTGTTTCCAATGTCCACTATCGCCTTTGGTAATGCCATTCCCTATGATTTATGTATTTTCAAGCCCCATTCCATTCCATTCCAGTGAAGGCATCCCATGGTGCACCTTTGTATTGGAAGAAGTCAACAACAACAAATGATCTAGGTGCATAGAAAATGGAAACAAATTTTCCAAGGGCTCCATTGGCAAGACCTGATTCGAACCACAAGTTACATGTGAGGAAAACCTGATGTTCATTACAAATAAGAACTTTTTCTTCCAACTATTTATCTTCTTCTTATGTAGCAATAAGATGGTGGTTCCTTTTTTCTGCGTAGCACAATACAATTAGCATGTTCAATTTTTTTAGCATCTACCTGTTATGCAACACCATAGATTGGTTGGTTGGATATAGGTGCATTGAATTGTCAAATGTCTAGTGCGATTCCATCGACATAAAAGAGTTTGTACTTAACATGAAGAGGTTCTAGCCCTTGATAATAGGTGTTGCATTCCTAAGATTTGTAAGTAGCTGGCAAAATGCAACTTCAGCAGGGTTGGCTCCTTGTTGACGGAAGATTGTAGATAATGTAATGACTGTGATGAAGCTGCACTAAAGGGGATTACCACGTGAAGTGCTGACATACATGGGGTTGTCTTTCATAGGAGGTAGTTTCCCAAGATCACCAACAAGGATGTTAAACCGATTGCCGAAAGGCATATTCTAATGCAAAGGGAATGCCTCCCTTAAGTGGTTGTCTATATGTGAAAGAAGTTAGGCTCAATAAATCTCATATCATCAATTAGAATGTATTTTACATGATAGAGTTGTTATTAGAGATATAGAAGTGGTTTCCTCTTGTAAGAACCACTGATTGAATTTCCGTGTAAAAAAAAATTATAAGACCAAGGTCATGGGACACGTATCGCAAGATGAACGGCGGGAAAAACATCCTAGTGGGTGTTAATTTTGCATTATTATGGCTAAGGAAATAGGCAAAGTCATTGGAAAAGGCAAAGAGGCATTAATTAGCATTTTATTTATGAAAATAATGGAAAATAGGAGAAAAGGAAGGTGAAAGGTCACAAATTTGCATGAGGAAGAAATTGAAGGAAAATAGGGGAAAATGAAGAAAATAAAGGCCTGAATGATAAAAAAGATTTTGAGGATCAATTCATGGATTTTGTCAGTGTTAGATTTTGGAATGTAGCTTTTGACAGTTCTATGGTGGAGCTCTCTCTTTTTATTCTCTATCTCATACTCTTGCACACTTAGAGTTTCTTGGAGCACTCTTGGAGGATTTTGACATACTTTTGGATTTGGAGCAAAAAGGCAAAGGAAAAGCATGAAAGTGCAAAAGGACAAGTAGATCAACAACTACAATGAGTTTTCTTTGCAGGTACCAAGTTGCATGTATGATTTCCTTACTAGTTTTAGCATGCATGACATGTGCATGTGGTTATTTGGTTGTGATCTGTCATTAGCATGGAGGAATGCTTGGATTGACATCTATTTTTCCTAAGCCTTTCCATTTCCTAGAAAGCCATGGTGTTGTGGGTTTCCTATTTGTTTTTATAGTTGGTTCTCATTTTCCTTATGGTTGTGGGTTGAGTTATTAGTTCTTGAAGCCTTGGTTAGACAAACGCTCTAGAAGCCTTGGAACATCTTGCATTGAGTTACTAGTCCTAGAAGCCTTAGTTGGACAAATGATCTAGAGCCATTGGTGGGTTGAGTTACTAGTCATGTAACCTTGGTTGGACAAATGCTTTGGAGCCCTTGGTGGGTTGAGTTACTAGTCTTAGAGCTGGGTTGGAACAAATTCTTTGGAGCCTTGCGACAATTATGGGTTGAGTTACTAGTCTTGGATTCGGGTTGGAGAAAATTCTTTGGAGCCCTAGACAACTTGAGTAGAAACCCATCTGGTGACAGAACCGTGAGGTCGAATCATTGGTTGAGGGGTTGAGCGTTGAGGTGGTCTACCCTCTAGAAGCCCTGGTTTGGTTTTGGTTTCTTGTTTCCATGAGATCCCTCATTCATGCTTGAAATATGGTGCGGGGTTTATTGGCTGAAAGAAAGATTTGGTTCAGCCCAATATATGGTCGGGTGGTACATGGAAGACCCTGACTTGGTTGGATTTGTATATGTTATTATGAGTTCCTTTCCTCTTGTAATTCACGAGTATTTATACTTGTTATTATGTGGCATTGATGATTTTTCTATCATTCTTATTATGTTGGTTATTAGCATGGTTTATGACAGACTTTAGTTATGGATGTCGTCATGTTTTGATTAGTAAATAAATGGTTAATGAATGCATGACCTAATAGATGGTTTTGAAGCTATTATGAGAGGGAATTAGACCTTCTTATTGATTCTCATATAAGATGAGACCCCTATGTTTAGATATGTAATTATGACCTATAGTTTACATGTTCATGATGTGTTTAACGAAATGTGTGTCATGGCTAGGATGGGTAAGGTTAAGTCCTTGTTCAAGTTTGCATCAGAGGCCTTATCTCTTTGTTATTTATCATTTCCAAGAGTTTCATTAAGTTTTGGGCAGAGGCCTAGGCCTTAGTCTTGCAAAAGTGGCTCAGATCTCGGGGTCATTGGCACAAAACTGAGTAAATTATACTACAGTCACTAGGATGCAAGCTTATGGTAGTAACTGAAGGGTCTCAGCCATTGGCTTTCCTTGTCATGGGAGCGACTAAGAGCCTAGGTCAGTGAAAAAGCAAGCTAACTCAGGAGTTGGGCACTTGGAGTGGTTGGTTAGCTCTTGGGGGTCCTGTAGCTCATGAGGAAGGTCAATATGGTTTTAGTTTGTCGATTCTACTTCCTTAACTATACTATTTTAGTGGCTAAAACCACCCTCCAAAATTTTTCCTTAGCTTTGTTTTGGAGCCTCCCTAACAACCTTCACAGCAACATGTCTTGCTTCATCAAGTACATAAGTTTTAGTGATTTTATTGCAGAGAGACAACTCAAACCTTGATGCATTTCCCTCACAAGTTGTTCATTCGGACTTGGTCCAGCAACAAGCTGAGCAGCTCCTTCAAGAATTTGTGCAAATTAGGAGGGAAACCAGCCTTCCCTCCAGAAATTGTGCAATCCTGACTAGTAGCTTGTTGGGCCACAAAATTGCGCAATTCTGCTGAGCAAGCTTCACCTAGAAAATTGTGCAATCCTTCCCAACTGGGTTGCTCAACCTAGAATTTTTGCAAATCTAGGCAACAGTCAGCTGCTATGCCTAGAAATTGCGCAAATCTTCTGAGCAGCCAACCCAACTCCCAACTAGAAATGCGCATTTTCTCCTAGCAGTTGAGTAGTCTCTTGCATGTGTAGTTGAGTTGACTAGTTCCCTCTGGGACTGAGAAAAACAGACTTGCATGCATGGGCTACTTCTCCCAAGGAAACATGCAAAGGCATCCCTTGTTTTAGGGATCTATTTTTGGCAGTTGGAGGTTACATGCAAGGATCATTTCAAAAACCTCCCACCAAGTGTCGCTTTCCCTATATTTGTAGCATGCACGTCACAACCTCGATTTTATCAAGACTCATCAACCAGGTGCTGCAGAGCTCATTCCTCACATCAATCTTGTAACTCTAACACCCCACATCGTATCTAGGAGCTATTGGCACATTCAACTCAACTGTTTTGGGGTAAGTCCCCTTTCCATGTCTTGTGTTGCATTTATGGTGCTTTTTGTGTTTTGCTTCATGTGAACATTGTCTGCTTGTTTTCAATGTGCACTTGCTGTCGTTTTGATACATACTAGCTTGTACTAGCACTGTTTTAGTTTTCGTTGCTATCTCATTGTTGGCGCATGCATGAAAATGTTTTTCACGAACGATCATCGATTCGGAAACTCGCTTCACCCATGTGCATGTTGATCTGTTTACTGAATCTTTCATTCAATGTTTGCATGCACTGTCTATCACTTCTACTTTCATTTAGTGTCACCATGCATTCACTGTCATATTTGCTTTCAGTTTCCCCTCGGCGAGTCTGGCCAACCTTGGCTTAGACTTTGCCTTCATTGAGACAACATTTCACAATCTATGGAAGGAAGGCACTATCTTCCTCTCCAGAAATGCGCATTTCTGCCTAGGCACTGTCCTCCAAAACTGTTTTGCGCATTTCTGAGGGGTAATGACTGTTGGCCTAGAAAATTGTGTAATGCAGTCATTGAGCTTGCAACCATTTCCAGCTCAAATTACACATTGTGCAATTCCACTAGTCAGCAGCTAGACTGGACTGTGCATTGCACAGTTCTAGTAGTCAATCAGCCTTTAAGCAGCCCAAACTATGCCTTGTGTAGTCTTGGAAGTCAGTCTCCCGACCTCCCGACGGAAACTGCGCGACCTTCATGATCAGTCACCCAAGTATGTTGCAATCAGTGCTCAAATTCATTTTGGTTTTCAACTGACAGATTGGTTGCCATGAGTGTGTCGCCAAGTATTGCAAGTGTTCATCTGCCTCTCAACAGTACAGGTACAATGGTTTCCAGGAGAGCAGAGACGAAGACACCATTTAGAGCACACTTGCAGATTCAGTTGATCAAGTGTCTATGAACTTGCCTACCCATGAAGAAATCAAGTTGTTCATAGACAAAGACATCAAGATATGACAACAACAACATCACAATGATAAGCATCATGAACATCATCTAAAGGCAGCATACCATATGCAACGAATTCGAGAGGAAGTTTATTGACAACATAGAGGTAGAACAAACTTGCAAGCTCAAGCATATTCACTAATGATGAAAGCAACTTTGGAGACTCAGGCTATGAGGTGACAACGTGACATGGAGATCGCGCAAAGGCAGAGAGTGGAACAAAGAAGGAGTTGCATGTGCTGAAGCAACAACTCAAGGAAGAACATGAGTTTCATAGACAAGCGATCCAACCCATTCAGCACACTCACCAAGGCCAAGACAAGAAGCAAGTCCAACTAGAGCTGAACATGTAGTTGATAGTTGATGCACATGACCACCAGCACGCACTAGAAGATCAACACGAACAATATGCATCAGTGTGTTTCCAGTTTGGTTGCACCAAGAAAACCATGCACATGCTAGAAGATGAGTTGGATTAATGAGTCACACCAATGCACCCGGATGCAACGAAGGCAAGAGTTCGTTTCAACAAGATGTCACCATGGGGTGCATGCACACCACCATGGAGAACCAAGCTTGGCATCAAACCTTCACCATCACAAGAATGTCAAAGAGTTGGTCTCACCTCAACGGATCGAGTGTCAGTGATGTCTTGCATGGCTTGCTCAAACAATTTTGTCTCACTTGAGCACATGTGCATTGCAATGTAACGTCGTGTCAAGTGGAAGTTCAAGTGTCAATAGTTGGATGTAACAGTCATAGAGTAGATGAAGAGTCATGAGGGTAGATGAACTGTCATAAAGGGGAATGTCAAGGGTCACCCCGCCCTTTGCTATAAATAGAACGTCATAACTCATTGTAAAGGCTTTTGGTAATCCAAGCTTCGATAGGAGTATCTTATAGAAAGTTTGGATAGTATTGTAACGATCCTTGGCTTCTCCACTGCGCAGAGCTAGTACATCTCTTTGGAGGAGAAGGCAGTTGTGGTTGTAACATTCCACTATTGGAACTAGTGGTTGGACATGGATGTATTGTATGAATGGAACTACACTTAATATAATAGAGCCAACACATTTCATGCTTATGTTGTATTGTATTCTATGCTATCTGGTTTACTCTAAATGATATATGTATATGCATGTATGGACTATTCTGTATAAATATGTATGAATCTTTCTGAAATGTGTTGTTGGTTTAACCATCACTTCGGGTTGCTCGCTAACTTGATTTCTAGCTTGTGATGCATCTTCGCTCGTGTCTTCCCTTCCAAGCCGTGTACTATTACAGGTTTCCAAGGGGCACACTCACCTCACACTTAGTGTGTTAGAACCTCTCATGCACCTTCCTTGGCTTGCTGCAGCTGTCACACCCTTGCTACCAACAGAGACATCTTACTTGCCTCTGTGCGAAATCGCCGTCAAGTCATTACCATACGACCCACTGTTGGGACTCCTACACCAAATGGTTTGAGGTCTAATTGGGCCTTCTTATTGAGGAGATCCCCTCACATGTTGGCGGGTCCAATACAGTCAAAATTTTGGTGCTAGAAGGAGCGCCAAATGACAAGTTGAGTCCTCACATCTGTTTTGAATGTCTACACATCTATCATGACTAACTGCCAAGTTGCTCTTCCAGAATGTATGTCTTATAGAAACAATTTCATCATCTTGGAAAAGCTCTCGGATAACTTGTCTCATAAAATATATGATGGTGGAGGCCACGTAGCCTTGGTTAGGCATGTGGTCAACATTGTAGGATCATGCGAAAGACATGGATTCTTTGAGGAATTCATGAGCTGCGCATTGTTTGGCTACACGCTTCAAGGGCACCCAATGCACTAGTGTGCCATGCTGCCCAGAAAATCTATTCATTCTCTTGCTCATTTGGTCGCAAGATAGATCATGCTTTCAATCACTTCGACCGTAAAGCACTCAACAAAGAAATTCTGAAATTATGAAAAGCACTCGATGAATCCGTTGAACAGTTTCACACATGCTTTGTAATCTTGCATACCGATTCCCCAAAGATGATATTGATTGGGAATTTCTCGATGGGAGATTTGAGTAACTTTTTTACATATCTAAAAATCTGCAATTCTTGAAATCACTTGAATCCCACTCATACTTCGGTGATGGAACTGCGCAATCATGAGCAAGCACATTTGTTGTCATAAGTGACTGTCCGCCTTCACCTCATCAAACAGCTCCACCAACGTGGAGTAATGTGGGAGGTCATGCACATACCTCTGTTGAACTATCAAATCCTCCCACCCCACCTACTCTTAATATCTACACAGATTTGGCTTGCAAGCCTGTTGGTTGTCATGTGGATTCGTTCCCTTGACCTCCGCCCTCGCATTCTATTGATCCTCCAGATTGTACTGTCTTGTGTTCTTCCATTCCGAACTCCTCACCTATTGTGAATGAGGATCAAGTTGTCGAAGGAGTTGGTGTTATGCATCCAACCTCCGTCATCATTCATGATGAGTGTGTGCGAGAATCTAATGAAGAACTTGCAGTGAAGGATGACTCCCTTCCAACCCTGCCTTATCCGCTTCATCCTGACATCCCTTGTGATTCTACCACTGTTGATTTCCCCTGTGAAAACCCATTTCTGGATGTTTCTACTTCTGATCATTCACATGACACGTCAAATGTTAGTCTGTCATTACAATACAGAGAGGACACATCTTCCTCGGAAAATCCGTCTGATCTACCATCTATCTTTCCTGAAAACACAAAGGGTGAACATCTTTGCTTCCCATCTACCCCTCTGCTCGATTCATCAAATCATGAGGATGCCAAAAAACATCCTAAATTTTCTGATCCTGGTTGTCGTGATCCCTCTAATTATTCATCTGATCACGATGTTGATTCAATCATTGTTAATCTATCTAAGACACTAGTCTATAATGATCTATCTGTCAACAAAGTCAAAACCCCGTAGACTGTCGAGGCACTTCAGCCTGAGCTAATGGTTATGTCAGGCCCTTGCTGTCCTGAGGTTGGTTTCACTTTCGGTCAGGAAATTGTTGAAACACTGAAGGCTCCTCATCACTCTCTAATTTGCATTGAATATCAACCAAACACCTAGATTTTACTTCCTCCCCTCGAACTACATGATCCCATCACTCATGCGTTGGAGGAATCTTATAGAGAAAACACACATACCAATGTTGCAGGAATCGCCCCCCCCCCCCGGATCCCAAGCCTGAAGCGCGCCCCC
>APFE031435519.1:0-24553 GCA_000404065.3 Pinus taeda
ACAACAAGATGTATGGTGCAACAATGGTGTAGCAATATGGACAACAAGATTTATGGATAGCTAGATGTATGGTGCAATAGTATCGACAACATGTATGGTGTAGTAGTGGGACAAAAATGCTACATGGTACTGCAATGATACAAAAATGAGACAGCAAAGGTAACTTGGTGCAGTATGGTGTAGCATATGGTACAACAATGGGACAACAATGGTCAATGGAATATAGTGCACAATGGGATATCAATGGTGCTGGTACAACATGGGGCAACTATTATTTAGTGCAACAAATTCATGGTGTTGTTATGGTATGGAAAAGCACAATGGGACAACCATGACATTGTGCAACAATGGCACAATGAGACAACCATGACATAGTGCAGCAGTGGCACAACGAGACAACCATGACATAGTGTAGCAGTGGCACACTGGGGCAATCTCGTCAAGTGGTGTAGGATTGATCTAAAGATAATCTGATTCCAATGTGTATTCATGGAGATATGAATTTATATGTGTTATGTGACAATTCATCAACGTTTTATTATAAATTGAAAAGGTTTCCGAGTCATTTTGTACATACAATTCACTCTTGATCTCTCTCCACTTTTTTGGGTTTTGGTGGCAAGAGAGATATAAATAATGAAGCCCTAAATGCAGGAGAAAATGAGATAGTCTGGCCGAAGTCAAGAAGGATTCTATACATTGTCCTAATAGAGATATGATGCCCTAAATGTAGTCCAAACTAGGAGTTGAAGTTCTTGTTCAGTTGTGCACTAATATTCTACCAAGGGAGGGCTAATGTTTCCCTAAATGTAGTCTTAAAGGAAGAGTCATAGCCGCAGCCTTGGAGGATCCCGAGCTATTGTAAAACATGCCCTAGCTACAAGCCTTATATGCTATCCTAAAAGGATTAAATCACAGCGAAGAGAGGCTCCTTCATTATCCCCAAAAGAAGGGTATTCATCACCCTAAGGAGGCTTCCATACGCGATCAAAGGAAGATCCCAAAGAGCCCTAGCCACAGTCTTCTATTCACAACTAAGACATGGTCAAAGGGAGCCTAAATGAACCCCTAAAACACAATAATAAAGAGACCCAATACGTAGTCTTAAAGGATGTGTTTTAGGTGTTGTTCAAGTAAGGAGACCTAGCATATCGAGATTTGAAGGATCAACATAGTATTTCAATGGAAACATGATGATGAAAGCATTGTGATTGAAACTATTCCTGAGGACTGTTTATAAGGTTGGTAACCTACAGTCATATTATATTAATAAAATTTGTCCTAGACCAAAGTTCAGATCAACACACTCAGATTGAGTCAAGTCCTTGTAGGAATTATACTGCTGCATTTATATTATTTGTTGACTGAAGATCAGAGACCAGACTTGCTGGCAGGCTAGGCCACAGGCCATAGCTAGTAGCAAAGGAATTGACTTGAAAGTGTGACAATGGTGGAGTTTCACCTCGAAGTCATGCATTGGCAACTGTGTGAAGGAAGAGGATTGAATGTTGACGCCATATCTCATAAAGCAGTTATAGCTAGTGTAGCAAGCAGTTATCAGTGCTTTTGGGAGTTGTATCGGGTCAAGGTTTCGCCATGTTCGGCAGTTTAATGAGAATCCTATTGGTGCCATATGGATGAACTTCAAAAGAAGGTTCTTTCTAGTATGACAAACATTGACTTCTCTAGTCAAGGGTTTTCTATAGCTGTCATAAATATCAGTTTTGCATATTTGTACTATCTCTTTGCTGAACTATTGAAGATCATAAGAAGATTTGATGAAGGGTTTCCCCATATTGGGGGTTGTCCCTGGCTGGTACCACATCTACTGTCCTCTTGTCTTGGATTTCTTTCTGCGATTTATGTTTATGCTCTATCTGCATTTTACTATCATGTTAAATGTGATTTCTAATCTGGAATTGATATTGAGTTAATATGGAAAATGGAAGTAAATTTGCTCTAAGCATGGAAGATACCTAAAATTAACAATAACCCTTTGAGTGCTATTATTGATTGAGTTATGCACCTCTTGAATTGGAATTGGTTTAGGTAGCTAAATAGAAACTTTGAGTTTTCTTCCAAGTCTCGGTACTTGTCTATGATTTCTGGCACATATGCAAGCCTTGAAAGCATGAGAATGCACAAGAATAAACTCCTAAGATAAATACCCATTTGATTATAAGGACTTCCCTTACATTCATGTCAGAGTGTCCGCAAGGAAATTTGCAAATATCTCAACAAAAAGAAACAAGCAATCACATTCCATTAAAATACACTTAACTTTACATATGCCCAAAAGCAGAGGAAATAACTAAGCTAGAATCCGATCCAAGAATATGCCCCATATTATCATCCTATGCTTAGTAATACTTACAAGGAAATTTGTTGGGTGTGCTTTTATAGTATGTAAAATAAAAAACAAAGACTCTAAAGGTAGCCACAAAAATCTGAAAAAGCAACAACATATCAGTTTACCAAGTCAATCTAATAATGTAGCACATATGGACTCATCTTGATATTGTTGCCTTGAGTTTACTAGCTATTTCACTTGTCAAAGTGAAGGATATTCCCTTCAATTATGTGTATATAATGGGCCAGTATCTTGAGCAATGAGGAATCAGATGAACTTGTTGTTGATTTAATCTCTCTAGAGGTAGCACTTGTGTATTCTAGTTGTGTAAGTGTCATTTAACGAGGTTGCAACTTTTCACATATTACAAAAATAAATCAATATATGGAAAGACCATAACAAAACCATACAAACGTAAACTATTTTCCATTGAGAAGAATATATATACCCCTCTCAAGGTCCTACAAGGCAAGGACATGGATTGAAAAGAATATATATACTCTTCTCAAAATATTCTGAGTTCTATAGGTCACAACTGATCCTCAAGAACTATACAGTTGCGAAGCATTGAAACCATATTCTTGAAATTTGGTTTTCATCATATGATTAGGACAATAAAGAACTATACAAACATATGTGTCTTATTGATAAAATCTGTATAACCTTATCAAGGTCTTGAAATTCAAGATCAGTATACCCCTATCAAAGTCTTGCCATGCAAGGGTATCGATTGAGAAGAGTCTATATACTCCACAAAAAATATTCCATGTTATCAGAGTTACAGCTGAGCCTCAACAACTGTACATTGATGTTTTTTCTCTAGAAATTATGCACCATATAGATAGCCCTTGAAAGGGTAAAGCTACAAACAAAATTTCAACAGAGTCGGTTGGAGGAGAAACTATATTGCTGCAAAAGATATCAGAATTGGTGTTGAATCCAAAGTTGCAATGTTTCAAGGTGTGGAATAATTGGTAAGGTGAAATGGTAGCTGATAGGTCTAAAACTGGCAATGGTACTAGCACTGCAGAGGATGCAGAAGCTAAATCTAACATACATGAAAATTTGTTGATTGAAGTGCCCTGTAGTTTCTACAACCTATCAACCTATCTCTTCTACAAGGAGAAAGTGTAATCAAAGAGAGACCGAAGATGTAAAATAAAAACGAAAGACTCTAAAGGTAGCCACAACAATCTGAACAGGCAACAACATATCAGTTTACCAAGTCAATCTAATAATGTAGCACATATGGACTCATCTTGATATTGTTTCCTTGAGTTTACTGGCTATTTCACTTATCAAAGTGAAGGATATTCCCTTCAATTATGTGTATACAATGGGCTAGTATCTTGAACAATGAGGAATCATATGAACTTGTTGTTGATTTTATCTCCCTAGAGGTAGCACTGGTGTATTCTAGTTGTGTAAGTGTCATTTAACGAGGTTACAACTTTTCACATATTACAAAAATACATCAATATATGGAAAGATCATAACAAAACCATACAAATGGAAACTATTTTTCATTGAGAAGAATATATATACCCCTCTCAAGGTCCAACAAGGCAAGGACATGGATTGAAAAGAACATATATACTCTTCTCAAAATATTCCTAGTTCTCCAGGTCGCAACTGATCCTCAAGAACTATACAGTTGCGAAGCATTGAAACCCATATACTTGTACTCTGGTTTTCATCATATGATTAGGACAATAAAGAACTATACAAACATATGTGTCTTATTGATAAAGTCATTATAACCTTATCAAGGTCTTGAAATTCAAGATCGGTATACCCCTATCAAAGTCTTGCAATGAAAGGTCATCGATTGAGAAGAGTCTATATACTCCACACAAAATATTCCATGTTATCAGAGTTTTAGCTGAGCCTCAACAACGCTACATTGAAGTTTTTTCTCTAGAAATTATGCACCATATAAATATCCCTTGAAAGGGTAAAGCTACAAACAAAATTTTGACCAGGAAATTTTGTAAGAAGCAGGGGAGTGGGTGGTTTTGGTCTGTTTATTAGGGTATCCTTGGGGAGTCGATCCTAATTGCTTTCAAGAAATTCGAGAGGCCCGAAGGCAGTGATTAGAAGTTACAAATTGAGGTGAGCATTATTGGGATGATCTATCGTGTAAATATTGTCCTTCTTAGGGGATTCTATTTTGAGGGTGATCAAATACAGTTGGTGTATGATTACATGAATAATGGATCTTTGAATGATTTTTTATTCGAAGAACAATAATTTTTTTTTGTATTGGAAGACCCAATTTTGAATTACACTAGGAACAACAAGGGAGGTTGCGTACTTGCACTAAGAAAGTAGGGATTGCATAATCCATTGTGGTTTCAAGGCAAAATCATTCTTGTGGATGAAGATTTCAATGCCAAAGTCTCAGATTTTGGGTTGGAAAAACTTGTTGACAAGGATTTTAGTCATGTTTTGATGACAATGCATATTATTTGCAGCTATTTCTCTCCTGAATGGATATCTAGGATGCTAATTATAGACAAGGCTAATGCATACAACTTTGGAACTTTTAGAGATAATGGGAAGTCACAAAAATATTGAAACAAACAATGTGGAAGCTGAGGTGTCATATATTGGTTTTTAGGTGTCTAATTTTGATACATATGGGATGAGAGAGTCCTTGATGGATTCAATGAGAATTATTTCGGCCCTCACTTCCCCTTTCATGTATTTAGTATATTCTTGAGTATCTTCTTTGGAAGGTTGGGTTATAGATCCCTTGATGTGATCCATGACTTCATTCTCAATGATATTTAGGTCTGTTATTTTCTTCCATGAAATGAAATTTGAAGCCCGAACTAGTTTGTTGCTTTCCTTTGCAAAAGGACATTTTGGTAGTTTCAAAAGAAGTCATATACTTGATTTAATGCTGCTTCTTCCAACTTTATTCCTCCTTTATCTTGATGCTGATGTAGCTTGTAGAAGACTATTCCTTGAAAGAATGATGAGAGACAACTTTATTTATGAATCCTTTTGAAGATGAAGACAATATTCTTTGATTTAGCCTTCCTTAGTCTTTGAAAAGCTTCCACTACTCAGATGATAGATGAGTGATGATTTTAGAAATGCTTCTAGGGTTTTGGTATTTCTTTTTTATTTTTCTTTGATTATGATTCTAAGACTCTTGCTAAAGTAGATTCCTTCAATCTATGGTTTTAGATGATCTTGATTTCTCTCTTGGTATTCTTTGTCTCACTTTAATCCCTTTCTTGAAACTTGATCCTTGTTAGATTATCCTTTTTGTCTTTGGCACCGTAACTCTGATACCATGTTGAGAAATCTAGGGCATCAATGGTTAAGTGATTTCTTTGCTTATGATAACTGCTTTTTATAGTCTTTTGAATCTTAATTAGAATCTTCTCTTTTCTTGTACTTTTTAATGTGTTTTTTCATCAACACAATTACCATATCATGAAAAAATAAAGAGATCAAAGACACAGTATGTAGGCTTGTTAGCCAGGGACAAAACCTCTCACCTTTTGAGAGGAAAACCCAAATGAAATTCTTCTTATAGATCTTCAATTGATGAACACCAAGACCATGACAATAGCCCTTGCCACTGGAGTCCTCCCAAGACCAATTCACTAGCCTCTTTTTGGCACTAATTCTTCTTCTTCCTCTTTTCGACTTTCTTGAGAAATTTAGTTTCCTTCTTCTCAACTTCCTTGAGAATCTAGGTCTCCTTAATGTCTCAAGACTACTACTCGACTCCTTCTAACGAGATCTTTTACCAAAACAAGATCACTCTAACATGGCTACAAGTTCGTCAACCTTCTTCTGGCACCTTCATATCTTCTAGATTCGCACGTGGGAGGATACATTACCTAAAACAACCCTCTACAAACTTCAATTCCTTTTCTTCTTGCTTTGTTGAGATAGAGACTTCTTGGAGTATGTTTTTCGAACTTTTTTCTAGACTTGCTTGACGGAAAATGATATGCTTCTAAGTGAGGCCAAGTACTTGTATATATACATGTTTTCCCATGTCCTTTAGGTTGACATGAATTAGTCGACTTTTCCTTGGAGAGAACCAACTTCATCTTTTTTATGCTTCCTTTGTTGTAGGCCGATTTCATGAGGGCTAGTGACAAGGTCTTGGAGGATGAATTTGCATAGACAAGTGTGTCCCTTTACAATGTGTAACATGTCTTCATTACATGGCAATGAATCTTTATACTTTTATGACTAGATGACAAAAGGTCCTAAGAGCTCTCAATGGAAATCTATACTAGAATAAAATCTCTTGCTCATGAAACCTCTTATGCAAGCATTACAAAACATGTGTTTCCCCCACCCTGCCTACAAAACATGTTTTTCCTGGGCGATATGAAGGAAATAAAGGGGTTGCACCTATAGCAATTGTTATAACTTACACGACCTGTAAAGAAATAGGAGAATATGACAACCACAACATCCAAGAGGCTTTGACACACCATAAAAATTCATCTCCTAGATTCATCAAACAGAACAAGCTACTTGAAGGGATCACCATTTCAACCCCCATTGAAGTGGATACTCTAATGTTAGAACCCACATACCCCAATATAATTAGCCAAAAATAAAGCCACAAGTTTTTTATTAGAGCATAACCATTGGCAGCTTTCTGATTGGGAAGAGGAGGTTGACCTTCCAACTGGTGGTCTAACTCCAACGGTTCTAGCTTGTTGTTTTGAAAACTTCAACAGTTAACATCATTATTCACATGCTACAGCTCACCACGGTAGTTGTTGCGGTTAACGCCAAGCGCTAACACCTATTGTCGTTCACATGCTAACTACCACAGTCATCTTGTCGTGCGGTCAATGCCAAGCCACAGTTAATATAATTCTAACAGTCTTATACCCACATCCAGTCACATGCACATGGTTCCCACTGCAGTTCCCTCTATGGTTAGGGACTGCTACGGTTATACTCTGATATCTTCGCTTGTTCGCATGGAAAACGGTCCCTGCGTGGTTTAGTCCAGCGATCAAGGGAATGTTATAACATTTACAATGTTTTTGTAATGTGATTTCAATGTAAAATAGCCCAAGAGTTTATAACACATAGGTTTTTTGTTTTAATGTGTTTTATGTTTTGATAGGTTTAGAACTTAGGGTTTAGGTCTTTTAGCATAGGTTTAATGGTTTAATACATGGATTTGATAGGTTAGGGTTTATGATTAGGTTTGGATAGGGTTAATTTTTAAAAATAACATTTAAAATCAAATTGTCACAAGTGACATTCACAGCAATCGTAACATGATGAAGACAACCAAACCCTATAAAAAGGTTGACAAACCTACACTGACCCTAAATCCTGCAAGGCATATGACAATACATGTCAACGACCAAATCTTGGTGGAACTTACGACAACCACATGTCAAAAGCTAGGTACAAAACCATATCACCACGAAGGCCATTGAGAGGACATGAACAACCTAAAACATAAACAACACTATTGAAACTCAACAACACAGGACTGAATTGACCTAATGTTACTACAAAATAAATTGATGGTAGAAGGCCTTCCAAATATTAAGGGTGAACACTTTGAATGTAAAGGTTGTGCACTAGGAAAACAACATAGGGAAGAATTTCCTGTGCATGAAAATAGAAGAAAACATGAAATACTTGAACTAGTGCATATTGATGTATGTGGTCCAATGCAAACTAAGTCACTTGGTGGAGCATATTACTTTCTTATATTTATTGATGATAGCACTAGATATACTTGGGTGTACTTTATAAGAAATAAAAGTGATGTGTTTCAATATAATTCAAGAGTATGGTCGAAAACCAAATAGGAAAGAGCATTAAAATTCTTTGATCAGGTAAAGGTGGCAAGTACACTTAAGGATTTTTTTTCAAATACTGCAAGAAAAATGGAATTATGTAACAATTTACAATACCATATACACCTCACATAAATGTAGTAGTTGAGAGAAAGAAAAGAGCATTAGCTGAATGTACTCGTAGTATGTTAAAAAGTAAAGGACTTTCTAATATTTTTTGGACTTAAGCCATTAATAAAACTGTATTCTAAAAACCCGGATGCGGGTGTATATGACACGCATACATGACAGGATGCGCTATGCAGGCAGCTGGACAGGGTTCACACCGCTCCAAGCGGCTCAAGGCATATGAGATTGGGGCATTCATTGCCCGGAGTAAATGCAGACAACAGATAACAGTTATGGTCCTGAGCAAAGGAGTAAATGCGAAGGGGGAATGTTGGACAGTTTTCGAGTTCAGCGCAAACAGTGATAAGCACATGGAACAGGGTTCGCATAGCACAACAGAGTGCCTTATCTGGTTCACCGGGGAGTGCAACATCGAGCATTTTAGAGCTCAGCCTGATTCCGCCCATGCTCATGAGCCCCTTTCGCTTTCCACAGCAAATTGTCCCTCTAATTCGTCAAGGATAGCGCGGGTTATCCGACTTAATCTGCCTGCGCTCAATTTGCCTTATCATTCTTCTCTCCTGTGGTTCTTCGACCTGATCCTTATTGTGAAGATGCTGCGTCTCAGAGGCACTCCACGCAAAGGTAGCAACACCGAATCCAGGGGAGGATCTGGTAGCAGAGGTGGCTCAATTTCGCATTCCATTGCTCCCATATCCATGGTTCCGCCTCCCTCTCCGCCTTCAGACAACTCGGGCCCATCCATCGCCCTGGCTGCTCCCTCATTCCCAACCTCGAATAGTTCAGGAACTTCCCTGAATAATTCCTTCCACTCAGCACGCTTCCAGTTTAAAAGTAGGCTCAATAAGCCTCTAATTTATGCTCTTGTTACGGTGATCTTTGAAGAGGAAGAGGAGCAAAATGCTTCGGACAATTCTTCCTCTGAGCCTTCAAATGTCCAAACAACTAGCTCCAGCCTAGGAAGCCCTATGGGAGCAGTCCTCAATGTCCCGGATCAGAAGGGAAAGGAGATTCTTGCTCAGAAGGAAACGGAGAACCCAACTCCGCCTGCACAGGAGCCTGTTAGCAACCGCGAGCCAGAGCGATTCCGAAACATTATTCACCTGGTTCTCCCACCAGGTAGAAGCGCTACTGACGTCGAGGATAATGTTATGGTGGAGTGGGTTAACTTGACTCCAGATGAACAATTTGGCCTGCCAGCGAAGGAATGAGCCCGCTTCGACTTCCAAAGATCTTCAGTATGCCTAGCATTTTTGCTCAGTTTTGCATCCAGGCGCCTCACTGTGGAAACTATGCCAGGTGTATGTTTTCATGTTTTATCTTAGTCCAGTTGTCTGTCTAAGTTTGTCTATGTCCAAGTGTCGTTGTAAGCCCAGGCGACTGTATATGTTTGTCTTTCAAAGATATTTGCTCAAAAATTTTGGCAACTATGTAACAAGAAACATATCAGCAGTTCTATGGATTTTGTAATAGTTAAAAGTCAAAGAAATAATGTCTGTAAACGCCATATTACAGGAAATTGGCAAGAATGTTTTGATAGAGGGCAGGTAGCTACCCCCTCAGAGGTTAAAATTCTATCACTATAAATGTTTTTTCCTTTATTAATAGAATAGCCTTTATCTAGAGAAAAAAAAAAACTGTATTCTAAAAATTAGAAACCCTACCAAATATCTTGAGCACAAATCACCAAACTTAACTTATTTTGAGAATTCTGTATTGTTGCTTTTCTAGTGAATATTTAAGTCATTTAATTTTATTTTTGTTTATTAAATAATGAAATAATTTTATCATTTAGCTCAAGATTTATTGGAATAGTGTTTGATTTATGACTTAAAAGGTTAATTTAAAGCAAAATGTTACCTAAAAACTCAACTGTTTTTTGGTACCAGATCATCTGCAAAGTAACCAAGTGTTTTATGGTAAGAAATAATTCCCTATATTAAAAACCAAACGAGAAAAGATTTATCCAATCTTCATGGTATAAATGAAGAGATGAAGACTAAGTCTTAAACAAGTGTAGTCTTTGAGCCTTTAAGTGAAATGCAAAATGAACTTATTCAAGTTTTAAAAAATTCTACTCGAATTTTTGCACACCATAGGTTCAAAGATGCTTGCAAAGTAGCTTTCAATAAACAAATCAATTATCTCGTGTATGTCACTCTTTATTGTTGTTCTATGATTCTACTTACTTTTTAAAGAAGGTATTGGTAAAAAGTAGCATGCAATGTCCAAGGTATGAATGAACGAATGAAATTTTAATGTCCACAAGACTAGCTATAGTCTATGGGACCACTAGCTTCCCTGCTTTTTTCCTTTTGCAATTCAATCTTCTTATTATTCAAATTAATGATGAGCTGACCCAACCTTCTAACAGTCCTCTCACTAAAAAGACAATGCCAAGGAACTGATGTTAACTTACTACTATAACTGTCTCTGATGTCTCTGGAAGCATCACATTCTAAAATGAAATGTTTTTCTGATTCCACTGCCCCATAAGTGAAAAAAGTACACACCCGCTCTTCCCAAGCTTCTTTAGGTCTTTTCCATCGACCTGTTTCGTACCATAATTGATGTGAGTTAGTTCTTAATTAAGCAATAAGAATATTTTCTCTCCATGGAATGCTAGCTCCAATGTACTCTTTTTGTTGGAGATCACGCGTGGGGTTGAATTCTTGAACATAATACTTCTTCTTTCTACCCAACTCTTTTCCCCATATGTGATTACAAAACTTCTCCATAACACAACTCTTCAAATCCTTGCTATTTATGGGACATGCATTGATGTAAATATTCAATTTTTGCATCCATTTGTTGTTTTGTCTCATCCATGATTTCTTTCTTTCACTCATTCCTTCATTGAAGATAACTTTAGGTCGTCTACCTTCTCCCATTTGCTCAATCCTCTAAAGATACCTTATAAGACGCATCGTAGCCATTGATTTGACGAAAGTTGCTCCTGTTTCACTCAACATTATCTCATAAGAAGCCGAACTTTTTATTTTAAACTTGCTCATGATCAAGCATTTTTGGATTTTCTCAATTTGCTTCCATTTTGAGATAGGGATGTTGCTATCCCACAATTCACATCCATATAATATCATTAGACAAACTAGGAGCCCAAAAAGAACTTTAATTGTTTTCCAATCCCATAAATTTGCCTCTCTACATCTGTTTTGAAGAGCAGATAATGCTTTCCACCCTCCTAAAATTCTCTTATTTCTGCAATGCTCCCAATTAAGCTTGTTGTTAAAATCAATCCCAAGGTACTTGTATTCATTTACTTCTTCAAGAATGTTTCCTTCAAAGAAGAACGTATGTTAGCTCTACTTCTTTTTATTTGAGAAAATAATTATTTTGGTCTTGTTGGTATTAAGTTGCATCCCCACTGCTTTACAAAAATACTCAAGGGCATATAGGTGCATCTGCAATCCCTGGGCTGATTTAGCAATCAATACAAGGTCATCAACATATAAAAGAAGCTTTATCACAAACTCGCCCAACTGAACAACATCCCCACCTTACAGATTTAGCCACTATTCCAAATTATCAATATATAAACCAAAAATAGTAGGGGATAAAGGGAAACCTTGCTTGACTTCGATGTCACTTCTAAAGCTTTTTGAAATGCCTATTGAAGTTCTAATTTTGTCTTTCACCTCTTCATAAAGCCTATGGACAACAACTTTATAATGAAAAGGAATTTCAAGTTCTTTCGTTCTACTCTAAAACTTATCTTTAGGGACCGTGTCAAATTCCTTTTTCGACAAAGCGGAAAAATACTTCTTCTTTTCCCTCCCAAACCTTTCAATAATGTGCCTCAACGTGATACCATGATCTACTATAGAATGTTTTGGCCTAAAACCTGCTTTCCCTTTTTCCTTATTTTCTTTGACTTCTACCCACTTAGTGATTCTATTTTCCACCATGTCGCTGAAGAGATTTGCAAACAAAGGATTGATTATAATGGTTCTATAGTTGGAAGGATTATTAATGTATCCACTTTTAAAAGGGGGTATTGCTAGACTAGTTTTCAAATCCCTTGGGAATCCTTGTTGAATGACGTTGTTGAATATTTTCATGATGTGTGGTGCATGAATGTTCATTCCCCACTTTAGATATTCTGCTTGAATTTCAACCAAGTCTTTTTCCTTTCCTATTTTCAATTTCTTAATTCCTGTAATGTGAAAAGATTTTTGGTTGTGCTGATCCTAGGAAGAGGCTCCTCCTCTAATTATTTCTCATAGAGATGTCTTACATAGTCAAACCATTAATTGGATGTAATATTATTTTCAATTTTCTTCTTCCTTGGTTGAAGTTCTTGCCAAAAACGCTTTGGGTGATTCTTGTCTAGATATATTTACTCTTCTTGCCTTGTTTTCATGAACTCATCTTTTTTCTTTTTTAAAATCTTCTTATATAACTTTACATTCATCTTCTCCTCGCTTGCCTTTTTCAAGGTTTTCCTTGCCATTTTGCATTCCTCATCAAACCAAGCATTTACAGGAAAACAGTTTGATTCATATTTCCTATTTTTTGCTCTTTTGCACTTCTCAAGTGCACTCTAAATTATACTTGTTAACTCATGACTATTGAGGCTTTGGGAGCCACTCTTCCCTTTCTGAATTGATCTCTCCAACATTTTTTCGAAGATAGTGTAATTTTCTTGTGTTAGAATAATTTTTCCCCTTGATATCGATTGTCGAAAACATTGGGTTTTCCTCCTATGTTGACTTTCTTATAACCAAGGTATGTTTATATAAATTGGGTTATGGTTTGATTTTAGGTCCCGCATATGCTCTCCAATCTTAACTTCATCTATCCTTTCTATCAAGTTTTGTGAACAAATAACGTAGTCAACAACACTTTTATGTGTTGCAAGTGAACTTCCCATACCTTTTCCATTTATCTAGACCATTGCAGATAATTAAGTTGAAAGCACCACACAGCATGAGAAACTCCTCTCCAAAATGATTGCTAACTTTGTCATCTTCTAAGAATCTCAACCATTAGGGATTCTCCTCTTCAATGAGCCAGATAGGATTGTGATCCTCTTTGCAACAAAAAATACTAGCTTATTGTTCTAGCATTAAAATCTCCCACTAAAATAACTTATCCCTCCTGAGAATATACAACAATATCTTGCTTTAAAGATGCATATGGGTCTTTTCTATCTAGCCCCTTATTTTTGTAAGTTTTTTAGACTTGAGGTGCAAAATAACATGATGCAATTCTTATGTGGTTCATATTCTCTGTTATTTTGAACCATAAATATTGTTTATTATCTTCTTTCAAAAACTGTATGTGACGACCTTCTTTTTCTTTCACTAAAACCAATATTCCTCCATACCCTTTGCCATTTTCTGTTGCCTCGTTCCAAACTGCTAATTTCAAATAACCATCAAACATAGGAGTTTTACAACCATCATGTTCATGAGTTTCTGTGAGACAAATTATGTCTCTACCTTCTACAATAGGCCCTTTCCTAGGTCCCCTCCTCCAAAGGTAACCTCTACAGTTCCAACAAACTAGACTTAGGTAGACCTAGATAGGATTTGATTGCTATGCAGCTTGGCACAGAAGACTCCAATTTGAGTCTTCACCCCTTTTCATCCATATTGGTCCTGTTGTTTTCCTCCCTATTATAGAATTAATTGTTATTTCTTTGCTGCCAAATTGTTGCTCTTCTTTGTCATGAGGCCCAAACATTGCAATAACTACTTTACCATTGTACAACCATGATCCTTTCCCTTCGTTTCTTGCTACTCTAATTTTCTCCACTTCTTCTCTTCTCTCCTCTTATTGCTTGCTAGTTAGATCTTCATCTAAGAAGAAGTGTGAGCCTTTCAAGAGTTTCTTTTTTCTTAAGAGATAGTGTTTGTCTTGTACACTTGCCATCATTACTTTTATGGGTTGAGGCCTCCCTTCACATATTTTTCCCACCCTTCTTGCTTGACAAATTTTCCCTCTCCAATGTAATTTCTCTTTCCAAAAGTCTCTTGTCAAATTGAGAGCGCTTTCATTCTTTCCATAGTCACTTATTCCTCTTATAATAAAGTTTGTTTCCCTATATTTTATGTCCTTGTGTTCTTTTCCCTATGCTCTACAAGAACTTACATATTCTTTTTCCTCCATCCTTATGTAACCATTAGTGTCCTCAGCTCTGGTTTTGATTTCTTTTGGAATGTTTGTCTTCTTGATCTCTTTTGCCTTTTTTCCGGAAATGACTACTTGCTGCTGAGATATTTGTGTATCCACCTGAGTTGCTTTAGAAATTATCACTTCCTTGTTTGTTGTCATTCATTCTTTCATGGCCTGCCATGTTGTCTTCATGTTTTCCCATTCTTATTTTCTTGTCTCTAAAGCCTCTTGTAGCATTGTTACTTTCTCTTTTAGGATCCTATTACCTTCCATTAAAGATCGATTTTCAAGTGTCATCTCTAAAATTTTGTGATCCCTTTCCTGTTCTTTGGTTTCTAAAATTTCTAGCCTTTCCCTGGCCTTCATCAGTTCCTGGACATAGAAATCCGATGACCAAGTAAGAGGTGTAGATTTGGGATTGTAAATGGTTGTCTCCTCTTTATTTTTGTTGCTCTTATTTGTTTTCTTTTTCTAGGACTATTTTCTTCTTATCTTTTGTTCCCATTTAAAATGAGCAAGGTTGCACTTTAAAATGCCCCAATATTGTTTTGCATATACCCAAATACACTTCCCTGTTTTTCTTTCTGAAGCAATTTTTACTTGGCCTAAGTGATTTGTTTCCACAAAATTTGAGATTTCCTTGCCATTGTTTTCCAGTTTGGGATAAGGCTACTTATAAAACCCTAAACCTGAATTCCACTGCTGCTCTCCAAACCTAAAAATATGAACCCATAATTGAAAGGGCCAAACCCAAACCCAGAATCGAACCGACTCAAAACTGAAGCAAAAGCTAACAGTTACAACATGAAATGGAAGGATGCAATGAAATGAAAGGACTAAGATGAAATGGAAGGATGAGTTAGAGATGAAAATGGTGACTGTGTAGAGTACATTATTTGTGTTGGTTTATGGCTTAATCAAATATATATAAAAATAGCATTCGAATTCCCCAGTTACTTACCTCTTACCCAACAGAGCAGAACACAAAGGGGGGGAACAAACTGCGAAAATACAAAACCTTCTCCCTCTTCTCCCGCTCCTCATTCATAGAATAGTCGACTGACCGTAGAATAGTCGTCCGTAGAATATGACGGCTCATATGTTTACCATGCTCTCTAAAAAGTGGGTTTGCCAATATTTGCAAAGGGAGCATTATGTGACGCATTACTTGATTTTGATGTTATTCTTTTGTTTAATGTTTAAAGTCTTTCGAAATTGTTATGTGCAATATTATATCTCTACTACTATGATTACTTTTTTTAATGTTTTTTTATTTATATCAACTTTATTAAGTTTAATTTTTAATTATTATTATTAATTAGATTTTATAGTTGTTTTAATATTTTTTGAAATTTTTGTGTTAAAATATGTGTAAGGGATAGTATAATATTTGGAGATACGATGCTTATGCTTTCAGTGTTGTTTATTGTTCATTCCTGACTATTTTTACACTATATCTTTATATACTATTCTAAAAAAGGGTGGCTTGTAGGTAAAAACCTTATAAAACTTACCTCCCAACATACAAAATTTACATGCCATATATCCTTTAATATGTGATGGTAAAAGGTTACCCATGCATTGGGAAGATGTCACCACCCCCTCCCACATTTATCTAATTTCACCTACCTAACAGGGAAAACATGAGACAAAAAGTTACTATGACATGACCTGACCTCCCCGTTCTAGTTAAAGAAGTGGGGTTTGCATATTGACCACAAACTGACAACTCACAACATTCCTCAGGGCTATAGGACACTTAGGGGCCAAAACCCCAGGTAACCAAACCCTTGGATGGGGTTGCTTTTCTCACAACTTAACACCCAACCTCATGCATGATAAGACCTGGGTGCAGTTGATTATCTCCAACCACACACACAACACAACCTAAGTGCGGTTGTGACCCAAGTTGCCCAGTTCAGAGGGTGTGGTCCCGAGAACTGAGCCACATATCCATGTCAACCTCCAGACCATTGCATGAGACTTCTCAAAATCCAAAAGGACATAATGACAATGCTAAACATAGAAACTTGAGTCAGAAACTTGATCTAGACTGCCCATAACATACTAAGCATTTCATCAAACACATGGAAAACATGTAAGCTACAGGTCATGAATGCATATCTGATCATAAGAGTCTAAGATTCATATGAGAATCACCAAGAAGACTCTATCCTCTCCATATAGCTGCAACAACACTTATTATTACATAGATTCATTAATCAATCATAACTAAGCAACTCATAACAAGATCCATAGAAGGTACACATCATATAACCAACATATAACTAGTAAATAAGAAACATAGAAACCATGGAAACTCAACCATAATATCACCAATATAATCACTACAAGGATACATGAATCACATTAGAAGAATAACTCTTATTAATATATGAAAATAGCAACCAAGTCATGGACTTCCACATACCACTAGACTATAGATTGGGTTGAACCAAATCTCTCTTTCATCCAATCACTTCCACACCATATTCTAAGCATGAATGTGGGATCTAATGGAATAACCAAAATAAAACCAAACCAAGGCTTCCAGAGG
The DNA here is from genome assembly GCA_000404065.3 of Pinus taeda. Taxonomy (NCBI): domain Eukaryota; kingdom Viridiplantae; phylum Streptophyta; class Pinopsida; order Pinales; family Pinaceae; genus Pinus; species Pinus taeda. The sequence goes on from APFE031435519.1 coordinate 16,985, forward strand.
CCACCCACCTCAACCCTCAACCACAGTGATTCCACCTCCATAGTGGGACATCACTAACATCAACTAGATCGGTCTCTACCCAAGTTGTCTAGGGATCCAAGAAATAGTAACTCAATCCACAACCTTCCAGGGCTCTAGAACGTTTGTCTAACCTAGATCCATGGACTAGTAACTCAACCCACCAAGGGATCTAAAACATTTGTCCCAACTTAGGCTGCAAGACTAGTATCTCAACCTAAGATGTTCCAGGGCTTCTAGAGTGTTTGTTCCAGCCCACAGCCATAAGGAATTATGAGCACCAATCAAATAACAATCAAGTGGAAAAATCCACAACATCATGGCTATCCAGGAAATGGAAAAGCAAGGCTAAAATCACTGTCAATCTAGGAAAATATCCATGTCATTGACAACACATAACCAAAAAAATACATGCATATACAGTGCATCCATAAATAAGCAAGGAAATCACACATGCAACTTGTTACCTACAAAGATATCCAACTGTAGCTATTGATCCACTTTTTCCCTTGCACTTTCCTTCTCTCCCTTGATTTATTTCTCTAATTCCAATATATATTGAAGTGCTCCAAGAATACTTTAAGTGTGCAAGAGTATGAGAGAATGAGAGAATAAAAGAGAGCTCTAAAACTGAACTGCCAAAACCTAGCAACTAATCCTCATAAGCCTTTTTATCATTTTGGCCTCTGTTTTCTTCATTTTCCTTCATTTTTCCTTCAATTTCTCTCTCATGAAAATATGTGTCTCTTCACCTTCCTTTTCTCCTATTTTCCTTTATTTCATAAATAAAATACCAACTAATTCCACTTTTCCTTTGCCAATTTCCATAGCCATTAATTAATAATGAGTGATACACATCACTATGTTTTTGCCCCACATTCATTTTGGAATATGTGTCCCATGAACTTGGTCTTATTTTATTTACGTAGAAAATCAACCAGGGGTTGTTACAACATACTCATTTAAGTCAAAGGACTTAACTGACATTGGAGGGTTGAAGCTTGTAAAGGCTAAGTGGCAGTCTCCCATATTCCTCAGTCGAGTCTTGAAATCCTCAATGTGCTTCTTCAAGTCCTCATCTCTTTGTCACAAAGCATCCAATTCATCTTCATGCAAATACTTTTGATTTATTTTGACTTATATGATATTCAAAATCCTCTTCAAGGGATTTGTGCATATTACCTAGACTACTCATTGATCACCAGGGTTCCCACCTCTAGTTGACAACCTTCATTGGCACATTTGTCTGCCATTTTATTGAGTTCTCAGAGCACATGAAAAAAGGAGACATCGACCACTCCTTTTATTGTTACCTTGATTCTTTTCACAAGATGACCCATTACTTTGTCTCTTGGATCATAATTCTTCACAAATGTTGTACCAAGAGGAGAGAGTCTCCTATCAAGTGAGGGTTGATATATGATTCACTTTGGATAACAAGATTCCTTGAAGGAAATCATGAGCTTTTGCGAGATTATTGATCTCTTCCAAGTCCCCATAAGTATTCTACTACCAATGTCCATCAAGAACATAAAGGACACCTCCCCCTCCTAACACCCCTTAAAATTTTGTTTTATTAAGGAGTAACTTTTGTATAGTTTTAAAAATTTGTAATATTTAATCATTTTATATATATAATTTTTATATAAAATAAAATAATGAAAAAAAAGTAAAAGAGATTTTTATTTCAACTATAATACTATAACAATGGCTAGCTACTTTGAAGAGCATCACCTGAAGGAAGGCACTGCTTCTCTTATATACTATCACAACAATAAAAATTAAATGGCTTGAAAAAAAGTGAAAGAGGTTTATATAACTGTAATATTATAATAATGGCCAGCCACTCCATCCAACATCATTTGGAGGAAGGCACTACTTCTCGTATATACTAGCATAGTCATATAAATTAAATCATTGATAAACACAGATAGCCATATGTGTTATTTGTAACAAGGAGAATTTATAACAACACGACATGAGAGGAGGTCAAAAACTAAAAAACTATTTGAGAACCATTCATTTTATCCATTAACCAAAAATATTTTGAAACCATTAAATCTAAACCATCCATATTTTTTATTATTTAGAAAATAAAAAATAGATCTTGTATACTATGAAAAATATTTTGAAACTATTAAATCTAGGCCATTTGTTAAAAAAAAAAAAAATCTAAAATCCCTATGTTTTTAAATAAACCACTCATAAATAAATATATAAGAAAAATATATACATAAATATATAAGAAATATGAAAGTTTAAATAAAGTTACGTTCAATATAAGTGCATCTGAAGTTTAATTTAGGTTGTATTTCATATGAAGGTATAGTTACCTGATGGGGTTGCTCTCACGGTCATCGATTCCCAACAAGAGGCATAATCAGAATGAGGATCTTTCCCAACATTAGTTTACCGACATAAGTTATACTTGACATGTGGGTATTATGTATGGTTTATAGGGTGATGACCCTCGGTGTTAGATCCTTTCTCTACACTTGGCTTTGCATGCCCCTCATGTGGTAATCTCACAATTCCCAAACCAAGCTACACCTACCCAAGTCCGATCAACTTAACTGCAATTAGGTGGGAGGATGTGGTTATGTATACGATAGTGTTTTTGGCAAAAAAAATCATCCTATCTGTTCTAAGATGTATCACGCCTATCATGGTGGATTGGTTGCGGACGGAGAATTCCCTAATAGATGGGGAAAGTCCATTTATGAGCTTATCATGCTGAATTGTTTTGGGATAACAGGGTACTAGTTTGGATTTTACACTTGGCTCACCATGTTGAGTGCTCTTGCTCCTCACCTCACTCAATAATCCTGATCTCTCACGTCTGCGCCATGTTATATATGCACGGTCCTAGACCCAGTGTGGAAAAAACACTGTGTTTTGGTTGCTGCTAGTATATCCACAACCGTTAATTTGTTCATGGTGGACAAGAGATATTTATGTTGGACTAAACAAATGTTTGTTTTCATTGTACTCTCCTCATACAGTGATTGTATGGTTGCATTTTAGTCTCTCAAAGGTCTGGTTATTACTTGGTTGTATTGTCATTAATTGTAAGGTAGTCAGCTTTCATTCGGGTCATTTGTTTTTCTCCATAGGTGTCAATGTTATTTTTTTATCTTTTTACACAATTTAGGGTATGGTCTGTCATTCGAATTAGTGGAAATATTACCCTTTGCGACACCTCAGAAATCGAACACAACCGAGATTTCTTTCAGTTGCCTAGTGTTGGTTTGTGGAGTGTGGTACCCTAGTATCTTCTCCATTTGGTTTTGACAATGGATATGGCCTCGCTCGAACTTCAATATTTCAAACATCTATAATTCATTAAGTTCTTAGTTCACACAAAGTTAGGGTTTTAGGAAGTCTAGGTAGGTATCAGCTTGGAAGTGTCGTGGGCTCCTAATTTTCTTCTTCCGCCCCCATAAATTTATCTCTTTCTCTATTACAGGGTTTTTGGTTCATATTTTCCTGGGTCCTACCCTCTCTTTTCTTTGTCCATATTCGTCGTTCAATTTTCTAGAGTTGTCTCTTCTTGTTCTATTCGCAGGTCATATGCCTATATGGCTCCTTGGCAAATACTTCCTAGTCTCAGGGGTGACACACTTGGGTCAACTGCTTCGCAACACTGGTGTTTGTTTAGATGGGAATCTATGGCCAATATTTTCGAGGCTACTTCTTTAGAGGTCAGAAAGGAAATTCTCCACTTGGACGCAAACAAGTTCTGTGAACGTGAATATTTCTCTAATTCAGAGATTGGAGTCTATGATTTAGAGATTGACTCCAATGAGCAACATGAGGTGCCTGTGGTCATTAACACTCTAGCTCAAACCTATTCTCACGAAAACTCTTCTCCGATTTCGCCAATTATCATTTTGGACTAATAAGTCCACCATGCACATTGTATTAGTGTTTACTATGGGTTAGAACTTGTTTTTTGTAAGAAATCTTATGATGTTTTTTCAGTATTTCCATTGGGTTGTTGATATGTGCTACTAGAGTTATCTTTTGGCATATTGCATGGCTCAGTGAGAGCCTTAGGGGAACTGGAGGATTACAGTTGTCTTTGTTGTAGTTTTCATTTCTCCTATATTTATGCAGGGTAGTCCCATCTTGCTAATTTTTATCTACTATTAGTTTTTTTTGTATCTTCAGTTATCCCTAGTCGCAGTTATGATCTCCTAGGCCACTCTTTTGGATACATGAAAGAATTTTACTGTAACATATTTTTCTATTTATAGAAATCAAACAAAGAAATTAAAAAAAAATAGTTGCATTTAAAATGTAGACATATATGAAAGCTTCACTTAGAAAAAAATGCTTTTAAAACAACACTGGGACTCTTTTTTTAGAGGTACTCCAAAGAGGTGAGTGATGAAGAACACACCCATGTAGAAATGCTAATGAAAATGTCAGGTACAATTATATCTAGGAGGCACTTGGTTTATCCAATTATTTATTACTTTCAGGCGTTGTTATATATTGTTTTTATCTTTTGAAACACTGATTATAGGGGAGTCTCAGGAGAACATAATTTTCGCGAGTGAAGCAAGTTTCAACTCATATTGATGCTTGTCATGGACTTTGAGCATTCTGAAAAGGGGTACATATTATATGGTTATTTTATTTGTTAGGTCCCTATAATACTAGTGTATTCCCTTATTATTACTGTCCTTGTACCCCTTATTATTATTTTTGTTCCCATGTTGTCCCCATACTGTTATTATTGTACCCCATAGAAGCCCACTATTTTTATTGTTGTGCCCTGACATTATTATTGTTATGCCGACTTTGATTATATTGTGATCCCTTAGACTCCTATATATAGAAAGGAGGTATTGTCATTTGTATTATCCAAGAATTGTTCATTTTATGTAATGTAAAGGAGGTTTTCCCCTCGAGGAGGCTACTTTTGAAGTCGTTGATCTATCTCTATCTTCGATTTTGTGAGCTGGTTGCATAATAGTTGGTATAAGATCTTTGGATTGTAGGGTTTCGCTACTTCAAATAGGTCATCATGGAATTTTAGCTATAAATTTTTTTCTACAAAGATTCAGAAGCCGAAATTAAAACCAATTTGATCCGAAATTGTGTTGAACCGTGTGACCAAATTTCAGATCTTGCCTCGCTATATTTTCGGAGATATGAACTGAGGCAGTTAGGGTTTTTTCAAGGATCCTGAATTCGATCTCAAACAGGTCACCGTGGGACAATCTACAGAACTTTCTCTCTAAGCATCAGATTCAAATTTTTGTAAAAAGTGAAAGAAATAGGATGGACTATAGTTTGTTGGATATCATTTTCAGAGATGAAGGTCGAAATAGTGACACGTGGCATGTCGTACAAGTTATCTAGACTAAACCAGTCTATAATTAGGTCATCGCGGGAGATTGGACATAATGATTTCTTGGAGAATCCAATAGCGATCAGACATGTGGGATTGGAAATAGGACTCAAGGGATTATCGTAGGCTGAAAATTAAAAACTTTGGGATCCGAATTACAGATCTACAACCGTTTGAAGATCAATCTCATACAAAGCGAGAAAAAAAAGTGTCTAGTTTGTTTTTAAATTTGCATAAGTTTTGTTTGAGAAAGTAGTTTAAAGTGATTCAAAGGGAATTGTGAAGCATAGTTATCATTCATTGATGACCCGAAGAAAGAAAATGGAAACACCTAGTAAGCAACCTAAAATCTCTACTATGACACATAAAGAAGAGGAAGAAATGCAACATGATATATCAAAATTATGAGACCAAGTGCAACAAATTTCCCTCTCACAAAAAGTAACTGAAGCTAAGATGGATGGCATGGAAGCTAAGATGGATGGTATAGAAGCAAAACTTAAAGGCAACATGGAAGATTTTAAGATAAATTTGACAAAGTTGCTACAAGAAATGCTTATTAATGGTGAAAGGGTAGTAAAGGAAACTCGTGATGAGACCAAAAGAAATGTTAGTCATGAATTCATAGACTCTAATGTTGGATTGAAGACCCACCATGTTCCAAAGATAGATATGAAGAATTTTGATGGCAATAATCTTGTAACATGGATACTACAGATGGAGTAATATTTCGATCTCCGTAATGTGCAAAACACACAAAAGGTATGCATTGCAACTTTATATTTGGAACCTAGTCAGTTTGTATGGTATCGATGGTTTTTCTCTCATAAACAAATTGTCACTTGGGTAATTTTTACGGAAGAAATGATAGCACATTATAAGGTTACAAAAATAAACACATTTTTTAGCCAATTGATAAATCTCAAACAAAAGGGTTGAATGGTGGATCACATTTAGGACTTCCAAAAATTGAATATACGGCTAAAACATATTCCAGAGGAGCATATGATTGATGTGTTCATAGGGACTTTAAAGGATAACATCCAACATGAGGTTCGGCTTTGGGAACCTGATTCATTGGAGAAGGCATTCAGCTTGGCAAGAAAACTTGAAAGCAAAATTTGGCAACAAGGAAGCCTACCACTCACAACTATAAAGATGGAAGTGTTGTTACCCCTAGCCTTCTACAACCTGCAAGGTTGACACCACAACAATTGGAAGAAAAAAGAGCAAAAGGGATTTGTTACAGTTGTGATAGAAAATACACTAAAGGTCATAAGTGTGCTGAGAAGAAATTATTTTACATAGATTGTGAAGAGGAGGAAGAAAAGGAGCAAGAAACATCAAAATAAGAGGATACGCACCAGGGACAGACCCTAGAGAAATAAGAAACGAATCTGACCATATCGTTTAATGGATTGGCCGGAATTACCACTCCTCAAATTATGAAGATAGAAGGACATATCAAGAAGAAAAAGGTAATAGTATTGATTGATTCTCGCAGTACCCATAATTTTGTTCATTGTAAGATAGCCAAGGAATTCAATTTCTTCCTATATCCAACACCAGAGTGTCAAGTGATGGTTGCAAATGGAGGAACCATAAATTGCTTTGGAAAGTGTCATAATACCAAGTTATTCATGAGAGAATATGTGTTGAATAGTCAAATTCTTTCCATTTCAATGGGTGGTGCAGATGTTGTACTAGGAGTCCAATATTTGAGTATGATAGATTTTAATTTTCAAGAACTTTTCTTGAAAATTTTTTCAGAAGGAAAGGAAGTTGAATTAAGGGGTATCGCAGGGAAACCGAGAAAGATAACTAGCTCTAACAGCATGACAAAGCTTCTAAAGAAAGAACAACGAGGCGTAATTTCAAAATTATGTTCGCTAGAGGTTCCCACATTGGAATCATCTATTTCAACAAATCTCCAAAATACCTTGGACAATCATTCCATGGTATTTGAGACTCCCAAAGGCCTCCCACCTATTCATGATCATGATCATGCTATTCATTTGATTCCGGGAAGTGTTCCTCCAAACATCAAGCCTTACAGATATCCCTATGCCCAAAATTGTGAAATTGAACGTATGGTTGCAGAAATGCTAGAGGCTAGTATAATTCAACCTAGTCAAAGTTCTTTCTCTACTCTAGTAGTATTGGTGCACAAGAAGGATGGATCATGGCACATG
>APFE031435519.1:24671-36898 GCA_000404065.3 Pinus taeda
TATTATCGCAAGTTTGTTAAGAATTATGGGAGAATAGTAGCACCTCTAACAACATTATTGAAGAAAGATGCATTTTCTTGGACTCTAGAAGCAACGAAGGCCTTTGAACATCTTAAAGAGACAATGTGCCAAGCACTGGCCTTAGCTACGTTAGACTTCACAAAAACCTTTATTGTGGAATGTAATGCCTCAGGAAATGGAATTGGTGTTGTTTTAATGCAAGAAGAAATACCCATTGCTTTCAAAAGTCATCCAATCAAAAGAAAATATTTACACAAAGCTATTTATGAGAAGGAAATGTTTGCAATACTACATGCACTTAAGAAATGGTGACCTTACCTAATGGGAAGACACTTCAAGGTAAAAATAGATCATGATAGTCTTAAATACTTTTTAGAATAAAGATTATCTTCAGAAGAGCAACAAAAATGGGTCACAAAGATTTTGGGTTATGACTTCGAAATCATCTACAAAAAAGGGAAGAAAAATGTTGTTGCAAATGCACTCCCAAGAAAGGATGAGGATGTGGAAGCATTGCTTTTTTCCATTTCTATTATCCAACCAAATTGGATTAAAAAAGCAAGGGATGAATGGAAGAATGATGAAAAAGTGTGGGCATTCATTTAAAAGTTGCAGCAAGATCCCAGTACATCTGATACATTTAGTTGGACAAATGATTTGTTATGGTAAAAAGATTACTTATACCTCTGTAAGAATTCCCAACTCAAACAAAAGATTCTTCTAGAATTGCACACCTCTTCCTTAGGAGGGCATTCAAGATTTTTAAAAACTTACCACAAGGTTAAGAAGGAATTATTTTGGGATGACCTTAAATCTGATATTCAAAAGTTTGTGGCTGAATGTTTGGTTTTCCAACAAAATATAGTTGAGACAATTAAGACCCCAGGTCTATTACAACCTTTATCCATTCCAATTCAACGTTGGGAGGAGGTTTCAATGGATTTTATCACAGGTTTACCCAAGTCTGAAGGAAAGAGTGTCATCATGGTGGTAGTTGATAACCTTACCAAGTATGCACACTTTTGTGCATTATCTCATCCATTTAAAGCCAATACAATTGCTATTGCATTTATAGAAATAATTCAAAAGCTACATGGAAACCCAAAGGTTATCATAAGCAAAAGAGATCCCATTTTCACTGGAAATTTTTTGACGGAATTATTTTCTTGTCTGGATACTCAATTAGCTCATAGCTCATCTTATCATCCTCAATCTTATGGGCAAACTGAGATAGTGAACAAATGTTTGGAAGGACATCTTCGTTGCTTGTATCTGATAAACATACACAATGGGTCAAATGGTTGCCTCTAGTTGAATGGTGGTATAACACTTCCTTCCATAATGCAGCAAAAATGACCCCATTTATGGCACTTTATGGATATCATCCACCATCCATCACATCATATTTAAGAGAAAATTCTAAGGTTCAAGCAGTGGAAGGTCACATCGAGCATCAACAAAAAGTTTCCAACTCTTAAAGGATAACCTCACTTTGACGCAGAATAGAATGAAACAACAAGTAGATCAACATTGTAGCGAAAGAAGTTTTGATATGGGTGACTAGGCATTTCTACGACTACAACCATACAAACAAATGTCCCTCAAGCAAGCTAAGAAGAATAATAAATTATCACCAAAGTATTATGGTTTGTACAAGGTGTTGCGAAAGAAGGTACTATGGCATACAAATTGGAACTTCTTGTATCTTCCCGAGTGCACCCAATTTTCCATGTTTCGTGCTTAAAGAAGGTTATAGGTGACAAACTCCCAATTCAAAACATATTGTCAGAACTTAACGAAGAAGGAAACATCATATTGGAACCTGAAGCAGTCACATAAACAAGAACTCGATAGCTATAAAAACGATCAATTTCAGAGTATCTCACCAAGTGGAAGAACTTACCTGCTGAAGATTCCACATGGGAGGATGAGAATTTTATACAGAAGCATCTAGAACTACTCAAGTGTTGAGGACAACACTTTTTTGAAGGAGAGGGGCATGTTAGGTCTCTATAATACTAGTGTTTTCCCTTATTATTACTGTAAGTGTACCCTTTATTATTATTGTTGTGCCCATGTTGTCCCCATATTGTTATTATTGTGCCCCATAGAAGCCCACTATTGTTATTGTTGTGCCCTTACATTATTATTGTTATGTCAGCTCTGATTATATTGTAACCCCTTAGACTCTTATATATAGAAAGGAGGTCTTGTCATTTGTATCATCCAAGAATTGTTCATTTTATGTAATGTAAATGAGCTTTCCCCCTTGAAGAGACTACTTTTGAAGTCGTTGATCTATCTCTTTCTTCGATTTTGTGCGCTGGTTGCATAACATTATTTCTCAAATATAATCATTTCTTTGTTGTTAACTTTTTTTCTTAAAGACAATGGTGATTTTTCGTTATTTAGGAATCTCTATATGTTGATGATTAATTTGAGTACAATGCAATAATTTCTTACCAAGTTTATTCGATTTTTACTTATCTCAAGATTCCTATGAACTTATCTACTAACGCAACTACATTATTAAATGTGGTTGATATGCTCGAATAAACATATATAAACCTAACAATTATTAGATGTAAGGTAAACCCTAATATTAAAACTTAGGTAATTATAAAATCTAAATATTAAACTTAAATGCAATTTGAGACAGGTAGAACATTTATTTGTCTCAGCACATAACGGGTCTCAGCACAGAAGAGTCACTTCATTTAAAGAGTAAGGACGGAAAGACTTCACTTCACTGTAAGGCTAAACCTTAGCCATGCTACACACTAGATCGAATAAATCGCTTCTAAAACTTCCAAAGAAAATCTAGTTGTGTCATATGTGTATATTATCTGCATAAATTTCATGAATGAAAAGAAAAAATGTTAAGCCCTTAATCGAGAAAATAGGAAGAAATAATACACAATCGGACAAAGACAAAACAAACATCTCAACTTCGATCAAATTTTTTGCATCACCTACCATTGAAGGACGATTATTTTCAGCAAACTATGACCATTGCCATTGAGATTTGGAAACGAGAGGGACAAAATCTAAGAAAACAAATATAAAAGTCTCCACCTCTTCTGCGTATAACCAGTCAAGCAATCGTTAATTGAGTAGTAACACATGGCTCAAAGATCGTTTAGTCTGCTTTCCTATACGATCGTGCAACCCTTGAAACAACGCTACAGCATGATCCCACCTGTCAAATAAGGCCAGGATCAAATACATATGGTAACGCTTCAGATATGGGTTTACAAATTAAAAATATTTTTTATAATTTTTACACATTGCAACTGGCAAGACACAACCCTTTGACAACCCTCTATTAAACCATAGTCATCAATCAAGTTATACGACTAAGAATATTCGGCTAACATTTAATCTTGTGTGTTCATTGATATAAAGAAAATGTGGAAGCCGACATCCAGCGTTTGAAATAGGTACGCCTATTAGGGTAATTAGCCACAATTTTGATTTTAGTCTAGTGATGTGTTTATGTTGAAGTGACAATGATAGACCTCAACCTTTTTTCTTTCGAAAGAAAAAAATACCCTTGCTTTCATTACTTAAAACAAAAGGAGGATACTAAGGAGGGTTGTATTTTTGTAATGTTGAAAACTCAATGTGCTCTATGTAATTTGTTTTTATACTAATAGAAATCATTCGAAGAAGCTACAAACAAAAAAAATACATTGTAGCTAAATTCAGAAGGATTTTCAACAGAGAGGACAATGCTCTGACATTTAACATATCCTGTCAAAAAGAAAACTGAGATCACAAAAATGCGCAGATGTATGCGACAAAAAGTAAGACTAACCATACAAGGGGAGCAACAAATCTTACTCCCAGGACATAGACTATGACATAGACTATGTAACTACCAAAACCTGTTAACATATGCTTCAATCTCCCTGGGAAAAACAATAGACAAACTGAAATAAAGAAAGCCAATATGGAGAAGTAAGGGCTGCCCCTGCTCCTGTAACATGAAACTGGAAAGCCAATATGGAGAAGTAAGGGCTGCCCCTGCTCCTGTAACATGAAACTGCGGAAGCAATAGGGCGCACCATGAACAAGAGCCTAGTAACTTATGAAACTCGGGCGTGCCAAACGACCTCTTATAGAGAGGAGGTCGGCCTCAAATGTTTTGCTCCTGATAAATGTGGGTGAAGGAAATGGGACTAAATAAAGTTATCAAAATCCGATTTTGGATCATCTAGTGGAAGAGAGTGGGAGCTTCAAATTTAGAGAGACCTTGAGCCCATTCAATCCCAGTTTTAGAATCCCTTGTGATAATGATCTCTTCAATTTCCATCCATCTATCACATTGTAAGACATCCAACAGTGCAAGCATTTCGACTCTGCTATTGGTTCAATCCCAACCCCCCTCCCTGACCAGCTAAAATGATAGGATTGACCCAGCTCCAGAACAATGTAGGGACCGCATCCGCATTCCCCTTCAGAGGAAGCTCCATTGAAGAAACCTACCGGCTTTGAAGATCTAATTTCTTTGTAAATATGTTTTCTCTTGAGTCTGTAGCTTTGGCCTCCTATGAGGGCGTCTCCATATAGAAGGCCAATATCTTCAGCCCAGTTTGCCTCACATCTGGAGGGGATTAGTCAAATATTTGTATTTTGGCACCTCCAAATCCCCCGACAAACGTTGAAAGGGAGAGTACAATATTCTTTAAGAACCATCATCCTTTGAGAAAGACATGCATCTAATGAGGAGTTGTCCCGAACAAACTGCGCCTTGAAGAAACTTAATATCTCCTGCCAAGTAGATACAACAAATGGGCATTGAAAGAAAAGGTGAATTATTGTTTTAGTTCCTCCACCACATAATGAACACATAATAGGCCTTCTAAACCTCTTTTTGAGAGATTCTCATTGTGGAGTACCAGATACATGAAAAATTTAAGCTTAAAGGGAACCTCCCATTTCCACATTTTTATCACCTTAAAACCACCAATAGGGAGCCTCCGTCCGTAAGAGATGTAATTATAGGTTTCCTTTGTTGATATTTGCCCATCTATCACACACCCACCCCAGGTAAGAACATCTTCCTCTTGAGACAACTTTATGCCTACATTGAATAGTTTATGCCTAAATCATTCCCACTCTGCCTCATGGGCCACCGACAACCCCAAATCATTAGCATGCGGCCATCTAGGTACTGAAAGCAAGGTGGCACGCTGGCAGGAGAGCTGACTCATGTATTGTAAACATGTATGACTTAATTTAATATTCCGTTTTCTGGATATGGTCAAAATAGACGGAATCTACCCATGGTATTTGCTTACAGTATCCCCCTTTGTTTTTTGAGGGAAAATAATAAAATAAAGCTTCTAAAGAGTCCATAAGCCTATAAAAGGGGATAGGAGCTAGGCATTGAGATCATCCTGGATTATTTATCTATTTTGTCTTTGTTGAGAACTTGGTAAGGGCAGTTCTAGTTTGATATCAGGGACGAAAATCCCATAGGAGTAATTTGTCTTGTGGATCCATCCAGGGTCTATGATTGTGCTTCAATATCGTTCACTGAACAGTCTTGAATGTCATTGATGAGTTAATTATTCTGACATGTATTTGTAGTAATTAATTAAATAAAGTGGCTGCAATTCCAGATCCCTTATGTGTTCTGGTTCTTGTTGAAAGCTTATATTAATTAAAACATTATAGTATGTTAGATCGGTCAAAAATTTTAAGGATTTAGGATATTACAATGGTATCAGAGTTATCAGAGCTAGTTTACTTGCCAACTTGAAAATTTATTGGAAAATAATTTAAAAACTAATTTTCCAGTGATCTTCCATTATCATGCTAGCTAGTAACCTATCAATTTCAATGGCTTATTCACATCCACCCAAATTGATATATGCAGAAAAATTGTCATATCTATCAAATAACTTATTATTGATGATTAAATTGCCATATCTATCAAATAGCTTAACATTTAAGATTTTTGCAGGCTTACGGGACAGATCTATTTATCACGGGCTGAGATCTATTGCCCCTAACAGAGATCAAGCTTATTTTTAGTCCAAGGGATAAAGATTTATTATTCGTCTCAAACGTGGAGCTTATTTCATATTTGTAGCCACTCGTAATTGTTTAAAAGCCGTAGGCCACAACTGTGACACTCGTTTACGCCATTAACTGTCCAGGGTTACCGCCGCCTCAGCTCTGTGGCTTGGGAGGGGGCAACGATATATTGGTCTAGGCCGCTATTCCAACCGAGCCCGCCGATCTATAATTGCCCACACACAGCAGGAGCAGTATGACCGTGGCCTCACATAACAGAGCTTCTAAGGCTGTAGGCTTCATGTGACGCCACCTAGACCTCAAAAAGGCCGAGAGGGACCCCCACGCTGGCTTGCATTTGAAATGAGGCCGAGAGGCCTCTTCAGGTGAAGCGTAGAAGTGTTTAACAACAACAGAATCGGGTTCTTGTATTGCAACAACGCCTGGCAGAAGTCAAAGATACAGCAGTATCAACTTAGAATTATGACAGAAAAGACGGGGACCGGGAACACGAAAGATTATAACAACAGTGGTCTGATTGGAGAGCATACCATCGATTCTCCTTAAGTCGATTAGACCCACTTTCATCCCGATCGAAAGCAGAATTAGCACAGAGCACAAAGGGACGTTCCGTGGTTGAACCCACTAGTGCTAACCAAAGTACCGTCGGGTGCAGAGCCCCTGAAGAACACCAGGAATCAGTCATGACGTCAGCGGTTTGAGATTGTTCGTATACAGTGAGCCCAGCAGTCGTGCAACGTCCATTTGGGAGTCGCAGTTGCCAAAGTTCCAAGGGATTTTCCAGAAACAAGAGGCCGACTATATATCTGGGAGAGAGTTGAATTAATTTGAGCATGCAACAGGGATTCCAAGGTCAAATCTATTGTGTTTTAGCAGAGTCACAAGGGCCAAAATTATCGGGATCGGAATTATGTCATTAATTTTCCTTCAAAGACTAGTCGACTTCTATTCCTTCACCAGGGACCGTGTCCCACAATTAAAGAGGTCGAATTCTGGGTGCGACAACAGTGGACTTAAGGGTCAAAGATAACGAAATAAGAGGCCAAATTCTTGTATTGACCGTGGTCGATTATCCCAGATCTGAGAGAGCCGAATTATTTGTGTCTAGCAAGGGTGTCAAAGAGCCGAGTTATAAAAGGAGAGGGACACTATTTTGGGGTCATCAATAGTCCAAAGGACGAATACCAGCAGTGAGCTCAAGTACCGAATTATTGCAGAAGGCCCACATACGGCTAGATCAATCCCAGAAAATCAATATATCACTGGGTTGTATTATTGTTGTTTCCATGGGTCGTGTCTTCTGTACTGTAACTGATTGACCCTTTAAAGGAACTGAGCATGTATCTCAGAAGTCTAATATGTTATCAAAGGCCAAGCCCTGTGTGTCATCTGCAGCGTATTAGATTTCGCCTTACCTAGAGCAGAGCTGTAATAGCAATTGTAACCAGCATAGTGTAGGTACATGGCAGAGACTAATTCCTAAATTTTGCAGTCATTGGAAGATGAACTACCTTTCTCGCGGGCCAAGTCGTGTGGCTTCTTGAGCAGATTTTGACCTTCATTCTGAGCCACTTTGGGCATCAAAGAAGAGTATATATATATATATATCCTTTCTGCATGGTGGCTGAAGTAAGCAGTGAGATGGAGCACGAGTTCCATATCCTCCTAGGGGCTGAGTTTGGCTCTGAGCATGGAAATGAATTTCTGATCATTTCTTTGAGTCTGGAACAGAGATACTTGAGTCAACATACCAGGTTTTGTTGGCATCTCGGGACCAAATTTGTTTGAAGCTAAACTGGGCCAAATTTGTTTGAAGCTGAACTTAATAATTGGAAGGGCGTGATTGACAGAGTGTTTTCTTGCTTTGGTATGTAAGGAGATGGGACTTTCCCTAGAAAACGCACATAAAGTATCGGACAAAATTCTAGATAAAATAGAAGAAACATGAGGTCTTTTTACAGCGATACCACTTCAGACCAGAATAGCAGGCTTTTCTCAAAAAAAGTCCATGTCACTCTGCAGCAAAAACACCCATCGGAAATGAAGGACGGACAGGGGAAGAGGGGCTAATCTCTTCACACTTGGATCTGAGCTACAACAAATGAAGTTAGTCATAGATCTTTGTAAGTTGGACGAATTGGATGCATGTTTATCTTGGATGAGGCAGCCAGAATGTAAGAAACTTAGCTGGGCTCTCAAACATCTATGCTTGCATTAATACAACCTAAATTTTGGGAACATCCTTGTAAAGTGGTCAGGTTCACAGTTGCTTCTTGCCTCAGCAGGATCGTGGCTTTAACATCACCACTACTACCTTACAATAATGATATCACGAGGGAGATATTGCAGCTGATAGTAGAAGCTCTTAAGGGGTTGAACAACATCATGCTTCCTACCTTTCAAAAGCGGCGCAGAATCTTAGAACTCATGGTAGAGTTTAGCTTTGACACATTCATGTTGAATATGGAATATGATGACTTAATCTTTCAGGTGTTCCAAAACTTTTACACCATCATTACATTAGCTCATCGAGACCGTGTCAAAACAAGCATGCAAAAGATTGTGTCCTTGTTCCTAGAAAGAGATGATAACATCTACAGGATACTGAGATCCAAACTATTGACCATTTGGAGGAAGGAACTAATTGTATCATGAGCCGTCTATGATCTAGTGGAGAAGTTGGTCATGCAAAACATAAAATTGCTCAGAAATGTGTTGACTAAGAAGGATCTTATAAGTATTGATGGAAGAAGCAAGAACAAAGATAGTAAAACCTGCAGCAAAAACGAACTAAGAAGGAGAGGACTATGCTTTATCTACAAGGAACCACGGGCACCTAATCATTCATGCTCAAGTGATAGGAAGGAGGCAACAAAGGCAAATCATGGGGATTCATCCATAGTTGGGTTCACCGATTTTCACAAGAGAACCTGTGAAGGATCCAAGCAGTGAAGTACATATGGTGAGCAACAACACCATGCTTTTCAGAGAAACTTGCAAGACAAGCCGATGATAATCAGTGATCTTGACAAAGTACATGCGGAAAGGAAAGAGGTAATTCCTCCTGATGATGTGGTAGTTGAGTCTATAGATATGCAGGAGAACATCCATAAAGAGTATGGGCCATCAGGTGTAGATAACATTCCACCAGTACATCCATGTTTGACAACCAGAGAGGGTGGACAACTTATCCCCACACGTGGAGAAGGCTAGGAAGAAGATGTTCAAGGAAAATCAAATGAGGAGCCAGTAATAATAAGCCGACATGATGAGCATGATCGTGTGGGAAAGCATGACAAATATAGTATGCAGGATGAGCCACTTCTGGAGGGTCAGCCAAAGGTTCAAGATGAAGCTGTGGTCGTGGGGCATCTGGTGCAGACAGATATAGAGACATTCAACAGGGCACTAGAATTGCTAGTAGAGGATTTTCGGGAGAGGATAATGCATTTCAAGACAGATCTTATGATGTTGAAGTAGAGAGTTTGGAGAGTCTGAGACACTGTCTTACAGGAAAATAGAAAAAATGAGGAGCTCATAGGGGTACGTGCTGAATCAACGACCAAGTTGTCTAATGTTGAGGAACGACTCAAGTCCCTCACAAGGCAGTAAGAGGAGTACAGTTGGGAGTTCCAGAGCAGCCCTTTACATGAGTACATAGATAAGGCTTGCAACACTACCAACCCACCTTTATGGAAGAGGGGGGTAGAGTTCTCGAAATTCATTATTTTGGGTGACTGAGTGGAACAATATGAGTTGAGCATCGAGCAACATCAACATAGTAAATTTGCAGGTATTCATCCTTCCCAAGGCATGGATTGGCAAGAGATTATGAGTTGGTACTCTCTTGATGGGTTGATTCCTAGGAGTATACTCACAACCAAGGGCATATTGCAGCTTGGGCCTTTTGACATGGGCAGTGGTGGAGGGTTGAGATGGTATCATAACCCACAGGTCCTAGAACTTAGGTGGCATTGGGATCCAAGAGAATCCATTGGGAGCAGGATTGGCTGGAGGATTGTTTGGGACGTAGGTGAATCTATCGAGGGAAGGATTGATCGGAGGATTGTTTGGGATCCAGGTATCGGAGGATTGTTTGGGATCCAGGTATCGGAGGATCCATTCAAGATCATTTAGCATGGAGGCATAGAATAACACATTGGGTTGTAGGGGATCCTGGTATTAATGTCCAGATGCTTCCGTTGTTGACAACAATGGATTGCTTGAGGGCAAGCAATCTTTGGGCGGGAGGATTTGTAATATTCTATTTTCTGGATATGGTCAAAATACACTGAATCTACCCATGGTATTTACCCAAGATATCTACGCACAGTATTCCCCTTCGTTTTTCGAGGGAAAATAATAAAATAAAGCTTCTAGAGAGTCCATCAAGCCTAGAAAAGGGATAGGAGCTAGGCATTGAGATCATCCTGAGTTATTTATCTGTTTTGCCTTTATTGAGAACTTGACAAGGCCACTGCTAATTTGATCCCAGCAACGAAAACCCCGTTGGAGTAATTTGTCTGGTGGATCCATCCAGGGTCTATAATTTTGCTTCAACATCGTTTGATGAGCAGCCTTGAATGTCATTGGTGAGGGTTTCTAATGTTAATTATTCTGGCATGTATTATTTGTAGTAATTAATTAAATAAAGTGACTGCTGTTCCAGATCCCTTATGTGTTCTCATCTTATCGAAGGCTTATATTAATTAAAACACTAGTGTGCTAGATCAGTCAAAATTTTTAAGATTTGGAATTTTACATTTAAAAACTGGATTATTGGATCAGATAATAAATGGCAGCGTTCCATACCCTTGATGGCATCGAAACCGATTGCAACTTTGTGCCCCCCAGCAACCTCCCATCTGAGATTGCCGCAAAGTCATTGCTTAGTCGATACCAATCTTCTCCATAAACTTCTCCATACTTGTGAGGCATTTTTCTTTTCTGGAGCACCAGGTCTGATCCATTCTTCAAAGTTTAAGTTATTTAGGTATTTTTCCCAATAATCTTCTACCACAATCCCACACCTTTACAAGCTCTCCAAAGAATTTTTGTCAACAGAGCCAGGTTGAAGAGATCTGTGTCTCTAATACCCCAACCCCTATCAACCTCACTCCTGGATATGATGTCGAGGCGAACCAAATAGATTTGTTTTTCGAGTGCCTTCCCTTATCATTGGAAAAGTTTATGAATTAAATGCTTCTCAGCTTAAACAGTGTAAGGGGGAGATTTTCAGATTGATTAAGCTTGACTTATTCCATTTTGCCTGTTATTTGTTGACATCATTTGAACTCCATATAGTTTATTGAGTTTCGAGTGCATAATGCTGAATGGAGAATGGTTTAGGTTATCAGGTTGCTCAACAGTGTAATGATGCCCAGATGACAGATCATGTAAAGGGTAACTTCATTGCCGAGCAAGTGAAGTAATTTGTTTCAAGGTTCTACATTTCCAGGATTTTCTATGATGTTTTTATTAGTTTTTATCTAGCTGTTTTACAACGGACTAATGGTAACTGTTTGTCTTTTATGCTTTAAAGGTGCGGGCCGTCAAACAGTTGTCTAAATATGTGGCTCAACTGAGGAGGATCGACCAATGACACTGGAAGAAGTGACTAGAATCTTCAATGCATTTTTTAACCTTTTCAGGGGTGGATGTAGTATATCATAACTAAGTGACCCACTGGTGGTATCCAATTTTGTGTTTGATCTGAAAAATGAAACCGTTATAGAATCAGATGCAGATTTACTAAAGGTGTTGTTTCCAATCTGGCTGTATGGAAACACATTTTACATCCCTGCAAGCCATGAGAATAAATGGGTGCTCTTGAAAGATGCGACTAGAATTTTAGACCAATGGGTGAATCAACTCTTTATGCTCTGTCATCTGATTTTGTATCCTAGAACAAGTTTATAAATGTGCCATATAATGTTTGGGACATTAAGTGCTACTAATTTTGTTTTTGTACAGGTATATGGCACTTTGGCCAGATGCCTCTCAAAGGAGCAGGTGCTGGTAGTGTTGCAACGGCCTGGGGAATTTCTTTGTTTCATATCAAGCTTCTTCTCATTACATCCATGGAAATTATACCTATACCACCACGGATTCTAATGACAGATATGCAGTTGTAACAATTTGTCCATGATCTCAGATCTAAA
>APFE031435519.1:37502-64967 GCA_000404065.3 Pinus taeda
GGTGGTACTTAACGCTCCAGCCATTAATACTTCCCTAAACAGTTTCTTTAAGATAAGTTTGTTTTGTTTTTTGTTTTTTTAATCAAGGTGAATCTGTGATTTGTTGAATGCAGTTGCTATTATAACACATTAAGAGTATACGTACTCTAACCTAGATATATTAGGAATTTATGACTTAGCAAGAGTAAAATTTTCATGAAAGTGAGAGAGCCTATTCCTTGAACCTTGTCACAAAGACCAAAGATGTACATGGAATTTGAAATTGAATTAAAAGATAACATATCCCATTGTGTCAACCTCTTTGTCATCCCACGAAAAAAATTTAATACATAAAAAGGGAAAAATAAGGAAGACCATGCATTATTGACGATGGGATTACTTGACCATTTGGATGAGCGGTGGTACTCAACGCTACAGCCATTAAGACTTCCCTAGACAGCTTTTTTAAGATAAGTTTACAACCATTGTTATTCTTCCAAAAGAGTTACCTAATGGTACAGCTACTATTAGTTTCCCAGATGGTCAGATAATTCTACAGTGCCCATTAGTTTCCAGAACATCCACATAAAACAAAGTTACATCCTCTAGAAGTTCCCCAGCATATTAAGAATAAACTGTGTTGAATTCAGTACATTTCTAATGCCATTATATTAGTCATACAACACAAAACAAAGTTACATCCTCAAGAAGTTCCCCAGTATATTAAGAATAAACTGTGTTGAATTCAGTACATTTCTAATGCCATTATATTAGTCATACAACACAGAGGTACCCAATGTTAGAGCCATCAACTACATTCTTTAACATGCCAAAGTAACGGTCTCCCACAGGACATTGATTACAGCCAAAGTTCTGTTCTTGATAACAGCAGAATTGCTCTTGCAGAATTTAAGTTACCAAGGGTAATTTGAACCACAGTGTTGTTAGCAAAAGAGGAAATAAATTTGGGGATAGCAAAATCTATTTATATCCTTCCTACATGGTTATCATCTTCCCAGCGACCTTATACGTCATCTAGTAAGCGTTCTGATTTATCATTGTAGCTCTTTTTCATGCGCTATATTTAATCTTCTTCACATTCCTTGACATTATCCAAAGATTTGTTGCCCTATTCCATCTTTGTCATCTTTGAACATGTTGTCAACTTGTTCTACATTCACGGTGTGCAATTTTGTATACCCATCTGTCCCTTTTTTTCTTATGGCAATGCTCTGTTGGATTTAGAGACGTCTAATTACAATAATTAGGTTGGACATACGTGCATTATGATTATGATATCAAATACTGTCGCAAGATTACATTTATGTAATGATTAAAAATATGCCAAATAATGTGATTAATTAAGTCAAGGCATTGTACGTATTTAAATAAGGATTTGGATACGAATACATATAGAATAATGTTAAACAATTATAATTGTTAATGGACCGATTATAGTTGATTAAAATAATAGCAGTAATAAATTTAAGCTAAATTTCGGCTGTCCAAATTTCTTGACAGACTTGTTTCAGCTAAATTTCGGCTGTCCAGATTTCTTGACAGACTTGTTTCAGCTAAATTTCCGCTGTCCAAATTTCTTGACAGACTTGTTTCAGCTAAATTTCGGCTGCCCTAGGATTGGGGTTTTGCAATGCTATAAAATGGCTGAGTCTCCAAGGCTTGCAATCACCCAGAAAAATTGTCTGCTCCATTGAAGACTAGATACTCTGTCAAGGATAGCCAGAGAAAATGATTGCAAGCTTTTGGAAGGATTCAAGAGCCAATAACTCAATTCAAGGACCCAGGAGCCTTTGAAGATGGAAAGTAAGTTCCGCTGTGCATTGATTTTAATTTCTTACAAAGGAGTAGATCTTGGTTAGGGTTTAAAGTAATTAGGAAAACCCACAAAGTAAAACCAACAAGTGGTATCGGAGCGCCCTTATGTAAGAATTGCAGTTTGATTCGGTTTTAATTGCTTTCTATTTTTCATATCGAATTTAATTGTTGCAGAAAGAATTGTTAAAAAAAAATTGCTTTAATCATTTTTCCCATGCGGTTTTAATCTTGAATTTGAACCCATCCTTGCGCTTCGTGCGATCTTGGAGAAGTTTTTTATTTGAAATTTTAATTTTCAAAATCAATACTCTGTGTGCACATGCGATCTGAATTTTAGGTTGCAGCTGAGTTAATTACAATGGTAGTGGCACAATCAGATATAAAAATTGGATCAGTGAGCTTTTCAAGGAGAGTGTAATTGATCGCTTTGTCATGGAGGAATCCAGATTAAAAATCTATTTTAAATGATGTAATGAGTTTTGATTCTCACTTGCTCCAATCTTATTTCGTTGCTATTAGAATTAAGCACAATTTTTTTTTAGGCAAATAAAGCCAGAAGCTCTAGACTTTCGAATAATTTTTTGTGTTGCAAAGAAAGTTTTTCCATGTTTAGAGGTTCGTTGAATCATCCTTACGAGGCAGAATAATACATTTGAATAGCTTTGATATTATGATAAGGAAGTTGATTTCAAACAAATTTTGTGGACAATGAGGATTATTGTTATTAAACTAGTGGAAAGCACCAGTGAAGGATCGCATAGTTAGTAATTCTGTTTCGTGCTTAAATCAATACTCTGTGTGCGCCCTTTTTTTGTTGTGTTTGTCTTTATATAATGGCTGAAGCAATGGTCGTCTCTGGATCTGTTTTAGTTTTTTTTTATTCCCTTCAGAGTGATGACAAGTAGCACTATTGATAATAAATAGACACCAATGGTTTCCAGCGACATGAATTGAATCTCTGAACTGAGAATTCCATGTAATGATATCAAATGTTATTCATCTTTTGCTGTCCAAATTATTATGGAAAAATCTCCTCTCACTGCAGGTCTGTCTTGACATCCGAAGTGAGTATCCAAGCCTGTGTGATCATCGAAAATTATGTTCACTGACAGGCTTTGATTTTGATGGTAAGCATGTCAAAATCCAATACGAAGGAGGATGGGATTGCTTTAAGAGATTTAAGCCATTTTATAAAGGCAGCTTGAATATTGAATTCAAAGCACTTCTCGCGGAGAATTGTTCTGCGGGGACATCCAAAAGCCAAAACTAAACTTGTTGACTTTCGCTTTGATTTTGATGGTGTGGGCATATTTTCCTTTTAGAAGTTTTATCTTTAGTTTTTGTTCATATCTACGCAGTGTGTTTTTAATAGAGAAAAGTTTTTTGGTTAATATAACTGTATATTATAGATTTTGGAAGTTTGTTAGAGTGAGGCAACAAATTCTGCTCGAAATTAAAAGCAAAGAGCAATTTAGTGTGAACCTATAATATTGTGTTATATTAGTTGCTACGCGTATGAAGGCAAATGAGCTTTAATATGATTTCAAAATATTTAGTTTATAGGACGGAAATTTATCACAATGATGCTAATCATGGCAACCATAAAATTATTTAGTATTCTCTAAATAAATTATTTAGTATTCTCTAAATAAATTATTGAAACATTTCTAAAAGGTAATCATTGTAGAAAATTGCTAAAGTTTTACTAATTTTGGAATCTAACTAAAGGAGTTTTTTAAGTATACATGTGTTGTTTTCGCATGAGTCAAGCATTGATGTTCGCAAACGAACCGCTCTCTGTAAGACGATTGCAAGGATGACTCATGACAAGTTGAAATGACGTGCTGGAAATGGACATGGGTGTTAGCTTTCCAAAAGGAGGGTTGGCGCCTGCTAAGTTGTTTGGTGCATAAGGGTAGTGTATGAAAATTAGTTGCAACACACATGGAGTAGCGATGGTCGTTAGTTCATGGATATGTTAGTCTGACCCAAAGGTAGATTGACAAAAAAGGTTGCATGTTTGTACTTTATTCACTACACCAAAGTGCCTGAAGGTAATGATTGCACCCAAAGGTGTTTCATTACTGAATGGTGTTTTGGCTAAAGTTTTAATGGAGCAAATAGTTTTACACATGCCTTTAGATAGATTTTAGAATTATGATTAAAGATCAAATCGTGACACATCGTATCTAAATTATTTCCTTGTTCTTGAATTTTTCAGATCCAAACATAATGTCAAGTCTAAGTCAGATTAAGCCCCTCATGGGGAACAATTTCAAACAGTGGGAGGAAAAGATGAAATTAGTCTTAGGGATCATGCAATTGGACACAGCACTGAGATTTGATTGCCCCAAGCCTAATAAAGAGAGTGAGGTAACTCCTCAAGAGAAGGCTGACATTGCTAGATGGGAGCATTCAGATCGCATGTGCATAATGGTGAGAAGCCAAACGATCCATGAGACTTTTGAGGCATATCTATACGAGACAAGCGCTATTAAAATACCTAAGGCCCTTGAAGAAAAATTCACAAAGAGTAAAAAGACTGAAGTTAGTACACTCTCTGTGAAGTTGGCAACAATAAAATACAAGGGAAAAGAAGGGGCTAGAGAGCATGTTATTGAGATGACAAGACTGCAACGTGCCTTGAAAGGGCATAATTATGACATCTCTGATGAGGTTCTCATTGAGTTCATTTTTCTGTCTCTCCCATCTAACTTTAGTCAATTCAAGATGACTTATAATTGTCAAAGAGAGACGTGGACACTACCTGAGTTTGAGGCTCAGTTGGTGCAGGAGGAAGAGAGACAGAAAATGACTAAGGGAGAAAGTGCTCATGTAGTAACATATAATCCTAAGGGTAAAGGCAAGAAGCGCAAGTTTACTGCCAAGGAAAAGGGACCTACCAAGGTAGCTGCAAACAATGCCGCGCAGAAAAGCAAAAGGGAAGATACTTCTGCGAAAGCAGAAGAAAAGAACTGTTTTTTCTGCAAAGCGCCAGGACATACAAAGAAATTCTGCACCAACTATCATGCATGGTTGGCAAAGAAAGGTATGTCTCTTGCTTTAGTTTGTTCTGAAGTTAATTTAAGTTCTGTATCTAGATATACTTGGTGGATAGATTCAGGTGCAACGACTAACATCAGTATGTCGATACAGGGTTGCCTAAGCCATCGCAAGCCAAGTGAGGCAGAGCACTACGTTTACGTAGGAAATGGCAACAAAGTAGAAGTGGAAAGCATAGGAAAATTTAGATTATTATGTAAGACAAGATTTTATTTAAGTCTTGATGCTTTAGTGGTTCCATCTTTCAGAAGGAACCTAATTTCTATATCTTATTTGGACAAAAATGGTTATGTATGTTCATTTGGTAATGGAAATTTCAGTTTGTGTCGAGATTCTAAGCTTCTTGCTTCTGGTATCCTGCCTTCTTATGATAATATTTATTTTCTAGATATAGACACTTCACATTCAGAGGCACTGCATATAGATAATAGAAAACGTTAATTAACTTGCGAGAAATCTGCAACATTATGGCACAAGCGATTAGGACATATCTCTATGAAAAGAATACAACGTCTTGTGTCTAATGATATTCTCCAACCTTTAGATTTTACAAACTTAAGTGATTGTGTAAATTGTATAAAGGGAAAACAAACTAATAAACGTAAGTATGATGCAAAAAGATGTAATGATGTCTTATAATTGATTCATACGGATATTTGTGGTCCTTTTCCAAAGGCTACAAGAAATGGTGACCGTTACTTTATCACATTCATAGATGATTATTCAAGATATGGTTATATTTACTTAATAAAAGAAAAGGTGGAAGCATTAGACGTGTTCATAAAGTTCAAAACGGAAGTTGAGTTACAACTTAACAAACGTATAAAGTCCATTCGTTCTGATCGTGGTGGTGAATACTACGGTCGTTATGATGGATCAGGAGAACAACATCAAGGTCCCTTTGCAAAATACTTAGAGGAATGCGGAATTGTGCCTAAGTATACGTTGCCAGGTTTGCCTGCAATGAATGGTGTTGCTGAGCGACGAAATCACACCCTTAAAGACATGGTGAGAAGTATGATTGCTCGTACAACTCTACCTGAGAATTTGTGGGGAGAAGCCTTAAAGACTGCAGCATACATACTCAATAGAGTGCCTACTAAAGCAGCTAACAAGACCCCTTACGAGTTATGGGTTGGGCGCAAGCCTAGCTTGAATCATTTGAGAGTTTGGGGATGTCCATGTGAAGCTAGGCCTTATTAGCCAAGCGAAAAGAAACTAGACGAAAGAACCGTTAGTTGTTACTTTATAGGCTATTCTGAACGATCTAGGGGGTTCAAATTCTATAATCCAACAGAACATACAGTTTTCGAGTCAGGAAGTGCAAATTTTTTTTGAGGATAATGAGTTTGTGGGGGGAGATATGACAAAAGATAGTATTTTTGAAGAAGAAGAGACGAATGCGAATGAGACTATGGACCAAAGTCCTAGTTTTGTTCAAATTTCGATTGCGTTTAGAAATACATCTTTTGACAATGTGCAAACTTCATCATCCCAAACAACTCAGTTAGAAACTCAACATGGAATAGAGAACACAAATGGACCTGAACCCAACCCACACCCTCACATTGACATGACAAATGTTGATGGCCTAGGGCCTGTGGGAGATTCAGAAGTTGGTAATGATGTTCCTCCTCCTGTTGAAGATCAAGTTGTAAATGAACCTCAAGAAAATCTAGAGCCTGTTCCAATTAGGAGATCTACTAGAGAGAAAAGATCTACACAATCAAAGGATTATGCATATCTTCAAGAACATGAGTTTGACATTGGCATGTTTGAAAATGATCCTGTTAATATCAAACAAGCTACGGAAAGCTCTAACTCTCAAATGTGGATTAATGCCATGAATGAAGAGATGAAATCTATGTACGACAATGACGTTTGGGATATCGTTCCATTGGGTAAAGACAAGAAACCCGTTGGTTGCAAATGGATATTTAAGACTAAGCGGGATTCTAAAGGCAATGTTGAAAAATACAAGGCACGTCTTGTTGCGAAAGGTTTCACACAGAAAGAAGGCATTGATTATAAAGAGACTTTCTCTCCAGTTTCATCAAAAGACTCTTTAATGATTATATTGGCGCTTGTAGCACATTATGATTTAGAACTTCATCAGATGGATGTAAAGACGGCCTTTCTCAATGGTGACAATGATGAAACGATCTATATGACGCAGCGAGAAAACTTTGTCTCAGGTGATGCAGGGTCTATGGTTTGCAGACTTAAGAAATCTATCTATGGGCTAAAACAAGCATCTCGACAATGGTATTATAATTTTCACCAAGTTGTTAGCTCATTTGTTTTTGAGACTAACATAGTAGATGAATGTATATACCTTAAGTTCTGTGGGAGTAAATTTATTTTCTTGGTTTTATATGTAGATGACATATTGCTTGCCAGTAACGATAAGGATATGTTGCATCAAACTAAGAATTTTTATTTAAGAACTTTGAAATGAAAGATCTTGGTGATGCATCATTTGTTCTAGGGATTGAAATACTTAGAGATAGATCTCAAGGTATTCTGAGGTTATCCCAGAGGAACTATATCGATAAGATTCTAACAAGATTTGGCATGCAAAACAGCAAACCAGGAGATACCCCTATATCAAAAGGAGATAAGTTTAGTCTGAAACAATGTCCCCAAACTGACTTAGATAAAAACCTCATGAAAGATATTCCCTATGCCTCAGCCGTGGGTAGCATCATGTATGCACAAGTATGCACGCGTCCGGATATTGCGTTCATTACCGGAATGCTAGGGAGATATTTGAGTAACCCAGGTATGGAACACTGGAAGGCAGCCAAGCGAGTGTTGAGATACCTAAAGAGAACAAGGGACTATATGCTCACGTATCGGAGATCGGAACAACTCGAGGTCATTGGATATACCGATTCTGATTTTGCAGGATGTGTCGACAGCATGAAGTCAACATCAGGATACATCTTTATGATGGCAGGTGGTGCTGTGTCATGGAAGAGCGCTAAACAGTCATTGGTAGCCTCCTCCACTATGGCAGCTGAATTTGTTGCATGCTTTGAAGCATCTAATCATGGCGTATGGCTGAAGAACTTCGTCACAAGTCTGAAAATTGTGGATTCTATTCAGAAACCACTCAAATTATTATGTGACAACAATTCAGCAGTGTTATACGCAACCAACAACCGAAGTTCGTCAAAGTCGAAGTACATTGACATTAAGTTTTTGGTTGTAAAAGAGAGAGTGCAGAATAATGAATTATGTATAAAACACATAGGTACAGACTCCATGATTGCGGATCCTCTTACTAAAGGATTACCACCCAAGAAGTTTCACCAACATGTTGCTTGTATGGGTGTAATATCTGTTTAGGATGATTAGAAAATGTGGGAGTCTGAATATGTTTTAAGTTTTGTTTTTGATGTTCTATGTAATGCAATTGTAAACATTTTTTGATGATATATACAAGTTGCATTCAGTTTCAGTTTCATTATTTCTTTCTTTAAAGTTTAAATTTTTGGCCTCATACAGTAAAGTAAAGGTGACTCAATTAGAAATAGGCACGTCTAATCACACTTGCGTGTAATTTCTAAACTATATGTCCAAATCAGATTCATGTCATTCAGTTATGTTGGCAGCGTGATTTATGTCAGTTTAGTTGCGAATAAATGTGACAAATGCCGCTTAAGTCCTTTGTTAGCATAATTGATGGACGGAATTGTTTAAGAAATACGATAAGTAAAGACAGAAAAGTTGCATGCAATAAAGTTAAGGATATATAATCAAAAGGTTGCACTTGTCCATGTGGGAGATTGTTGGATTTAGAGACGTCTAATTACAATAATTTAGGTTGGACATGCGTGCATTATGATTATGATATCAAATACTATCAGCAAGATTACATTTATGTAATGATTAAATATGCCAAATAATGTGATTAATTAAGTTATGGCATTAAACGTATTTAAATAAGGATTTGGATACAAATACATATAGAATAATGTTAATCAATTATAATTGTTAATGGACCGATTATAATTGATTGAAATAATAGCAGTAATAAATATGGACAGCCAAATTTCGACTGCCCTAGGATTGGGGCTGAAATTTAGCTGTCAATTGACAGCCAAATATCGGCTGCCCTAGGATTGGGGCTGAAATTTAGCTGTCAATTGACAGCCAAATTTCGGCTGCCCTAGGATTGGGGTTTTGCACTGCTATAAAAGGGCTGAGTCTCCAAGGCTTGCAATCACCCAGAAAAATTGTCTGCTCCATTGAAGACTAGATACTCTGTCAAGGATAGCCAGAGAAAAGGATTGCAAGCTCTTGGAAGGATTCAAGAGCCAAATAACTCAATTCAAGACCAGGAACCTTTGAAGATGGAAAGTAAGTTCCGCTGTGCATTGATTTTAATTTCTTACAAAGGAGTAGATCTTGGTTAGGGTTAAAGTAATTAGGAAAACCCACAAAGTAAAACCAACATGCTCATCTACTTACATGTTTAGTAGCATCTTGTAAGCCTTTCTTTGTGGCTAAATATTCATAAAAATTCGTCCAATTGGCTAACTTTCACCCCGGAACATCCCTATTGAGACGCATTGGTTCGAATAGGTCAGAATGGTTATTTACTAATTCTGATGCACTGTGACTTCCAGCCTCAGCTTTCCACCATAGGCATCCAAAAATCAGAATTGGCACGAGGGTATAAGCATGTCCAAGAAAGAAAATTCAAAATAACTTTAATGAATAGGATTTTTTAACTGCGAAGGACCAAGACCTTACTATTTTTTCTGGAAGATTTAGACTAAGATTATCTCTCAACGAGTTTTTACTATTTTTTATGCCTTCATGTTTCCCAGACAGAATCGTTTTGTCCTCTCAAGATCTAGGTAATAGCTTGATATATGTCCTTAGCCTCGAACCACATTGCCTGATATACCAAAATATGATCTAGGTAATAGCTTGATATATGTCCTTAGCCTCGAACCACATTGCTCGATATACCAAAATATGAACTACAACTAGCGAACTATTTTTCAAGAGAGAGATCCACATTTATGCGGGGAGTTTTTAAGGAAAGTAGATTTTTGCAGGGAGTTTTTAGGGAAAGTAGAAAGAGTATGGATGAGATTATTTGTAAATCTATTTCAAAAATCAAAGTCATGAAAATTTGATTTGTTGATCCATTCCATATAGAATAAAAAAGAAATTGAAAAATTTGACTATATGAAACACAATAATTTTTTTTTCCTGAATATACATCTTATAAAAAATAAGATTATTATTTTTTTCAAATTTTTAAAAATTGAAATGAATCTTTCCTCGTTCCAATATTAACTTTTGATGTCTATTTCAAAAGATCCACACATAATAAAAAACAAAATGTATTAAATAAAGTGTATCAAATTTATTAGGATTGTGAATTGGAAAAACATGTAAGTCAAATATAATAATATAAATAACAAAAACTCAAATATGAAATTTTATGTAAACAAAAAAATATTGGATATTAAAAATAAACTTCAAATCATCCCTACATATAAAAAAAAAACATACTTCAATCAATATCTTTTTGAGATCCTTTATTTCCAACAAAAATATACTTAAATTAATCTTATAATATATCACAAAAAAATAAACCCTATTTAATTGAATCCAATCCAAGATCTATCAATAAGTAATCAATGATGAAAAAAAATACATTTTTAAATATAAACTTATCCCTTACTAACTTTTAAATACTTGTTTATTTGTAAAATATTTTTATAATATATATAATATATAATAATTATTTTCCATATTTTTGATATTTTAATTTTTTGATCACCCAAAAATCTCATTCCGACATTGGTCAATGCCAAGGTTTGATGGCTATTTCTATGTATTTATTTACCCTGGATGCTTGCTAATTGAAAAGAGGAGATTCAAAAACGCCGGGCGGTTTGAAGGTTGGCTGGATAAATAATAAGAATTGGAAAACCATGGCCACGTTCAACTTAAATTGAATCCATAAACCGACAAAAATCCGTACCGTATCCGTACCGTATTAGAATTTATCGTATTATGACACAACTAAAATCATGACGCGAACCCAATCGTATTGACGAATTTTTGGATTTTCTTGGACCAGTACAACTGGGTAACAAACCAATTATTGATTTGTTATCAGTTTTGCTTTGACTAAAAAGGTTTAAAATTGATTTAAAGTTTAACATTATGAAATTAAATTTATTATTTTTAAATAAAATTTATTTCTATTTATTTCAAATATGATTGGTTGAATTGTCTTCCTCTTTTTTTTTTTTTTGAAGAAAAATACTATATGTATTATGTAAATCTTCATGTACGGTATAGTGTAGAGGGAATATTGACAATATTTCCCAGCATATTACAAAAAGTTACCATGTATGCATATATAGAAAATGATAACCTGTCAACCATGACTGCATTTACTGATAGATCTAAATAACTCGACAGATAGAGAGATAGACTCTTATACAGAGAATAAGGAAACTAAAAACGTGATACCTGAGCATAAGACGATAAAAAGACGGGGTCATGATACATACCAGGATAGATAAGTATTCCTATATACCCAGCATGGAGAATGGTTGAATTTGATGCGTGTTAGACCCAACAGTGATGCTCAGATACCATCTTCCGCATTGAGTCCGCAAGCCCCTCTTAGATAGCGCATCAACAATCATATTCTGTGAGCGTTTTACATGTGAAATAGAGAAAAGAGAAGTCTTCCAGATTGATAAGATCCTATGCATCCATCTAGAAAGATTGGTATTTTTTATTGAATGTTTTCCAGTCACATGTTCGATGATGATTTTTGAGTCGCCGAAGATCCGAAGAAGGCCAGTATTCAAGAAAGAGAAAAAAATAAGGAGACCATATAATGCCATGGCCTCAACTTTGTTGCTTGTCCCTGGACCTCCATTCCAATAAATTGAAAACTGCTGGTCTTCCATGATATTGATGTATACTCCACATGCACACGTACTATCTTTTGCAGCACCATAAAAGTGAGCCCTCGAATATATTAACTGAGTAGGGGCAACTTCATTAGCTTTTTGTTTCATTTGTTGGGGAATAAAGGGGAGGATAGAGAGATAATAGGGGATGATCTTATTATATATGAGCTTGAAATCCTCCTTGCAGTTTTGAAAAATCGCTCTATTCTGCCATTTCCATACAAACCAACACACTATAAGGGGAATAGGTCTCCATATTACTTTCTCGGAGCCCCACCATTCAAAAGTGTCCAAAATGGATGAATGGGATGTGTTGTTGAAACCGAAGTGAGAAGTCAGCTTTTTCCAAAGGTCCTGAGTGTGGATGCAGTTAAGAAAAATATGCATATTGTCCTATGTCTCAGATAGACAAATAGAGCAAATAGCGGGGCCGTGCCAATTCCTTTTTCGTAGATTGGTCCATGTGAGGTTTTTGTTATGGTATACAAGCCAAGAGAATAGTATAATTTTGTATGGGCATCCAGATTTCTAGAATGCAAGTGGAAATATTTTCCCAACATAATCATGATGTTCTTCAATTAAGGAGAGATATATATCTTTGACAAAAACATTTATCCTGCCTCCCATACCCCGCCATGCAATGCTGTCCTTTTCCTTGGTCCTGTATATCCCACTGCTCTTCATATTCCAGATTACCTTATCCCATTGGACAACCATTTGACCACGAAGGCCTAGATCAATAACAGATTTCCATCTAGGAATAGCACCCTGCCATTCCTAAATGACCTGAGCCCAGTAAAAAATACCTTTTTGTGGAAGGAAAAGTAAAAGCTGCTGAGGGATAGGGCAAACTTCCTCTACACCCATGATAGAATAAAGGTCGATGAGAATGTTGTTCCCAGATTGAAATTTCCAGACCATATTTTTGAAAAAGAAGTGTTGTATCTTTTGGAAGCTCCTCCATATAGCCGAGCCACGAGTGGGCCCCAATGATCTGTTCCTGAACCAATATGTGAAATCTCTGTTCACCAAATATTTTATCCTGATAGCACAACTCCATAAACTATCTCCTAGTACCACTTTCCATAGTGATTTACATAATAGGGCCAAGCCAAACTTGCGAAGGTTCATAATGCCCCAACCCCTTATCTTTTTAGGGAGGGTAATATTTGTTAGTTTGGTAAGGTGGAATTTTCTTGTTTCCTTACAACCCCCCCATATGAAGATTGCCATTAAACTCTTTAATTTTGTAATGATGCTTGACGAGATGAAAAATAGGTGTACCCAATAAACAATGAGTTGTGCAAGAACAGATTGTGTGAGAATCATCCTACCAGCCAATGATAGGCATTTGAATTCCCAACCTGCAATCCTTTTGTAATATCTGTTGAGGATCCAAGACCAATATGTTATGGAATAACCCGAAGGCTTCAAATGATAGCCCAAATATTTCATTCCCTCTTTGATTGATATTGCTTGAATATTGAAGAGTTGAGAAATATATTCCATATCTTCCATATTGACATCCCCATAGTGAAATGATGATTTGCCTTCATTAATACACAAACATGTCGCCCTTTGAAAGGAATTTAAAATTTCATGGAAAATTTGCCAAGACTGTCTACAGAGCATAACAAAAAGTAGTTTGTCATCCACGAAAAGGTTATGCGAGAAGTTGTTACCCCTATTTTTCTGTGCATGGAATGGAGACAGTCTTGTGTTATAGCCACAACTTCCAAAATATTTATGCCATTTAAGAAACCATGTTGTTCTCTAGAAAGAAAAATAGAGAAAGTGCCTCGAATCCTTTCTGCAATAATTTTCGAGATGATTTTATATATAGTATTGCATAGGGATATAGGTCTGAAATCTGAAAAGGTAAGAGTATCCCTTTTTTTTGGAATCAAGGCAATGAAGTTAGAGGTGATGATATGACTAATGTTTCCTGCCATTCTGGATTCCTCAACCATCCCAATATTTCATTTTCATCATCTCAAAAAAATGGATGAATATGTCGATGGTCCATCCATCTGAGCCCAGGCATTTGTCTTTTTTAAAAGATTTTATAACTGACAGTGATTCTTCCTCCGTAACAACAACAAATAAGTGATCATTTTGTTCAGCATTAAACATGCATGGGAAAGGTTCGATGCCCCACATAATATCATTTATTCCAATGTGCCTGTCTTGACTGTATGCTTTCTAAAAGAAATTTACAGCGTCTTTAGATATCTCATCTTGCGGGTGTAGTAACTGGCCTTCTTCATTCCTAATATGCCATATAGAATTTTTTTCTCATCTTTTATTAGCAAAACAATGGAAGAATTCCGTGTTCTTGTCGCCCTCCTTTAACCAAATGGCCTGACTTCCATGTCGTTTCTTCAATGGACAGTAGCTTCTGTTTCTTTTTTTCGAACTCCCATATCCGAGAGCGAATATCCCATGTTAAAGACTGGGAAGACATACTGCTGGCAATGCTTCCAAGTTCCTTCTTTATCTCTTGAAGTTCTAGTTTGTTAGATCGTTTTTTAAGAGTTTGCCACTCTTTTACCTTCTTCCGAAGCCGATCCATTCTGCCAATCAAAGATTCTGTTTGGGAAGACCCAAACCGAGGATCATAAGATTGCCACATTTCCTGAACAATTTTGTTGAAGTTCTCATCCTCTAGCCATATCCTATTAAACTTGAAAGGATAATTTTTTCGGAGATGCAGATCCATCCATTGCAAAGAGATCGATCGATGGTCGGAAATGAACACTGGAAGAATATAAGAGATAGACAGACCGAGATCCTCCATCAACTTTTCATGAATAATGAATCTATCTAATCTTTTAGCAATATAAGCATCCCCCGATCTTCCATTGTCCCATGTAGGAGATAGAGAATTTGGGCAAATATCAACAAAGTTGTACTGAAGAAGTGCCTCCTTGATGATCTCACCAATAGGGTCTATTTTCCTGCCTTTCCCCGATACTTTGTTCAGGCCCAATGTGCAGTTAAGATCTCCAACAATGAGGAGGGATTATATCTCCATAATTCCGGAGGAAAGAAATCAATTCCAGTATGCAAATCGGTCTTTATAGGGAGCATAAACGTTCAGAATGTGGACCGAGGCCACCCTACCACGAAATTTGGCAAGAATCAAAATACCATCTAGACATCAGAAGGTTCTTACCGAAATCCATCTCGGATCCCATAGAACAGCAAGCCCCCCAGATAGACCCGATGCCTCCGTTGCCGAAATATACCAAGACGGGAGCATACGTTTGAAGTAAGTAATGGTATCCTGTCGTGCATGCATGGTTTCTTGAATAAAGATGATCTTTGAAGAGGAAGAAAGAAAGAAATATTTTAGTGCCAAAAACTTCGGGTCCGCACCAAGACCCCTAATGTTGACAGAGAGAATGTTCATCATGTGGTACTCTCTCCGGGCATACTTGCTCTAAGAGGCCCACTTTTAGGAAAATTGGAAATAGGGATGTCAACAAGGGATGATTCCTGCAAGTTAATTTTAGATATGCCCCTCTTGCCTCTGAAATGCCTACTACCCCTGTTTTGTTTACGACGAACTGTGATATTCTTTGCTGAAGTGGGGCTAATGATGGGTGAGATGGACCTACTAGGCTTATGAATGGTCAGAGGGTGAAGGTCGAGTGATTCTTTTTGTAAGAACATGTCGAGGTCACTACCGATAGAATTAGTAGGGGATGGAATAGGTGAGTTTGGGGGAGTAACTGAGATCATCGGAGCTTTGCCCTTGGAGGCAGAGGTGGTTCGAGTCGGTGTCATTTGATTAGAAGAGGAGGGGGATTTATTCCTTGGATCTTGGCCAATTTGAACAGGAGATGAAGAAGCAGAGGGGATGATTGTAATGTTAGCATTCTGATAGGGGATTGAAACTGGTTGAGGAACAAGCGATGGGGAGATGATGGGAATCCCCGATGATGGTTCAAGGGGGGGCGACTGAGAGGGAAGGTCCAGAGCACCCGCAAGGGTAAGATTTTCCATGGAAAAAGATCTCGATAAAGAAAAGGGGGGAGCTTTCTGATGCTTAGGAGTATAGAATCAACGGTGGGAAGCCCCCCCAGATGTTTCACGCGATATGGAAAAACTATTTGACAGAGCTGAGGAAAAAATATCAGCATTTGAAGCTGATCCCTTATAGAAATTTCTTTCCCCTTCCCTATTGTAGAAATCCTTATCCATGCCACGTGATTGTTGTTTCACCTTATATTTCTTTTTATATATCTTTCTGGTTGGATGATGGGGACATCGATCTTTCAGATGACTAGTTTTGTGACAGAGGGAACACCAGAATGGGACACCCCAATAATCAAGTCTTTAGCGAGGAGATAATTCACCCCACACGAGATCAATGTGATCAGGGAAACCCCCTCTATACTCTTTCTCGATCAGGATCCAAGCCACTTGCGTGTCCTTTGCACCTAAACATTTGGGATCAGCATACACAAATTTTCCAATAGCGTTTCCTATAAAAGAAAGCGATTCCTTCGTCCAAAGCTCAATAGGGAGGGCAGGCAGCTTGACCCATATCATATTTTTTTTGTGGGGTGTTCTGCAATGGGTTGAATCCAATATACCATTTGTGGAGGGCAAGAAAACTTTCCCCGTGAATCCAAGGGAGAGCCCAAATGGTGTTCAAATCCTTTACTTTCAAGAAGTGAAAATTGTACCAGTCTTTCATCAAGCGGACAATAGTAGGGATGTATCCAATAAGGGGACACCATTTGGATCCAAGCCATTTTCTTATCTAGTCGTCTTCCATGTCATGGAAGTGCCATTTTCCGATCAGGGCCTGAGATTGTAAGCTAGCAATGTGATCAACTAGCAATGCACTGTCCAGGCAAATAGCAGATGGGGAAGGAATAATCCTGGCCGGTTGGTGATTATGTTTATGACAAGAAACAAATAGAACATCATCCTCAGGAACTTGCCTATGTGGCGAAGGAAGCAGATGATCCACCAAAGTGGATTTCCAATTAGTTGCTTTGATAGTGCCATAGTGGAGAGCTTCTGCCTCCATGACAGCTTTCACCAATTTAGACATGTCAGATTCGACAAGGAGGATCTCCATATCAGCAGAATGAATGGAGAGGACACTGCACTAAAGGTTGACAAGATGGAAAGTAAGGAAGACAAGAGACGGATAAGACAAAGATATTTCGGTTGTCAGAAAAAAGAGCTTCCTTGGGATATAATCATCTGTCTCTATTTATGGAAATCGTATCATGTAGCCATTATCTAATTAAAGAATGTATTGATAGGATAAAAACCCATATCAAAGACCTGAAGTAGGAATATACGATATTGGCCTCAGGAAAGTTAGGGCATTGAAAGAGATGTGATCGTCTGACATAGTTTCAAATTCCTAAAAAGGATGACTTGACCTGGGGGAAGAGAAAGATTATCCTATACCCCTCCGCACGAGTGAGAGACTCTCGGAAAGATTGAGGACAGATCATGTAGTAAATACTGACAGAAGGAAGGTAGAATTTGAAACCAGAAAGACAGTGATGGCATGTGGTTGGTGAGAACAATTAAACGAATTAGTACTGGTTCACCATCCCCCCGGATTTCGAGAGATTGAAAGAAATCTGTCAAGATTTCGGTAGAAGCTCCTGAAAAAACTAGAGACCTCAATCCACACCAGTCAGGGTTCCAAACAGTGGGAATTGATAATCATGTAGAGACTAAGGAACCTATATGCCCGAATAGATGAGGAAGGCAAGACTTAAGAGAAACAAGGTAAAATAATGCAGCAGTAGAAACAACAACTACATTTACACCACCATTGGCCAATTTTAAAACTACAATCTACACACGGTTTACTGATAACGCAGAAATTAAGGAACCATGAAAAGTTTTGATAGAGGCTCCATAAACCATAGAGAAATTCCATGAATACAAAGAGCCGAACACATACAATTTTCAAGGAAAACAGTATGGAGAATAAATTATGCCATGAATTTACAAACAAAACTTTATAGCAGTCCACCTGATTATATTAGAAATACAAAAAAAAAACTCATAACACTGACCTAGAATATAATGTTCCCTGCGACAACCAATAAGCTGCCGAGAAGAAACGCCTAGCGGACCATGAATGCTTTGATCCAAAACAAAAAAAACCAATCCCACAACACAGAAATGCTAGGAAACTGAGCGAGATAGGAGAAAATAACAGAATGTTGAGAGGAGGATGTCAACAGTTCCAAAAATAAATGTTACAGACCCTGCGCAGGAGCACATAGGGCAAAATGGGAGGAAAAAACTTGGTAAAATGAAAAACGATCGGTTTTATAGAGAAAGGTGGTGAGTGAAGGCAAACTCTTGTTCCAACACGTAGAGTGCAAGGTGTCGAACAAAGGTTGCAGAGGGATGGAAAGTAGATAAGTGGAAAGGGTGTATAATGTGTCCTGCCATTGTGCAGTACCCCATGAAAGTGATTAGCAACACGAAGGCCCAATTAGGGCAAAGGAGGAACGGTAGAATTGGTAGATGTGGGCGGTAATGGGAGAACCAATCAAGGAATGCAAAAAAACAGTGACGAGCGGGAATATTGGACATGTCCCGCATGCAGACCAACCATGTTCCAAGCATCAGATTGGAAATTACAGTATCTGTGGCAAGCGAAATGTGTCCCCCATGCAGACTAGCATTGTTGTAGTGGAGAGAGTTGATTGGTTGCTTGACATTCCAGGCACCGGATTGGAGTTGCAAGATCTCAGCATCCTGGTCGTTCAGCTTCCCAGGACTAATTACTATATCACTAATTACTAATTACTATGTATAATAAACATAAATAATTTGAAAAATAACATTATATATTAATTACTATGCACCATAAACACAAATGGTTTGTAATTAAATTCAAAAATTCCATTTTCTCATTGGTGGAAAGTATTGAATGAACCATTTTTATGGGTTTTAAAAAACATTATTGACCTTAATATGAATGTTAGATAAATTATATTATAAAATTATTCTTCTCTTTTTAGGGATCCTCTTCATAATATTTTATAAGGCCAAAATCTCTAGAATATGTGGCATAAATAATGGGGTTCGAGAATGTTTCATGTTTCTTTCCTCAAGACTCCTATACATGTAACATCAAGTAATTACCATATTGATGAAATTAGATATAAAATAGAGAGAAAGAAAATCATAAACTAAAGAAAAATATAAACCAATTAATTAATAATTTAATGATAAATATAACTCATCTACAACAATGAATTATTTTGTAGGCAAAAGCATCGCTCATCCATAATGATTTACAAAGGAAATGGCATAACATAGTCCATTAATAGTTTTAACATAACAAGTCACAATGATACTTTCAAAATAATGAATAACGCCAATTCTATATCTCAATGTAAAGCACTCATATGATAAACAAATGCTCTTGTGATGTGGCATTATCCATATTTTGACCTGATAATGGTCACAATGTCCATGTATATAAATTTGTATCGTTGATATATAAATATGTTTCAATGGTGTTCCCACACAAGTGTTATATCTTGTGTGCAATGATTTTGAGAAAAGGTGAAACAAGTGTTACATCCATGCACTTTTATTTATATAGAGAATGTGGAATGATGTTGAGAAAATGTAAAACAAGTGTTATATCAATGTATTTTTCTCTACATACAACACCAACATAATGTGCTTACTATAAATTTGTGTACCATATGTTATATGGGGAACCCATAATTTGATCTTCTTGCAACTATAGTTAAAACATATAGATATGCAAGATTGATGTTGTGATGTATTTCACTGGCATTGTCATCAACAATGCATAGTTCAAAGGGGAACATCCTAAGAAGAATTCCGTGAACATTTCCATTAGATACAGAGGAAAGGGAAAACAAATTCTTTCACCATTATTACGATGTATCAAAATATTAGTGATGCATTAGGATGGTGCACCAATTCTTTTATTGTTCCACCAAAACACTAGTTTTCTAAACAAAAGAAATATCACACCCAAGTGTTTGAATATTTAAATTGTTTCATTGCCCTCTACTCAATCTTGAGGATTGATGGTGTCAAATGTAGAAAACTTTGAAAATAGGATTTTTGTAGGGGAATTTAAAACCCCTCACCTTTATATAATGTTTGACAACGATTGATGGATGTCAATGAATTAATAGTAGGAAAATTGAGATGACTTATTCTAAGAAGGTACATTCAAGAGAAATGGACCATTGATTATGAATTATAATGGGAAAGTAATAGATGAAATTCTTTCTTTTTTAACTTTTATACATAGTGGTGTGCACCTCTCCAATTGACACAGTAGTGAAATTGTATTTTTATATTTTTTCAATGGAAGTATAGTGAATAATTTATAGTGAACCATTTTACACTCCACATGTATGACAATGATATACCAAC
Organism: Pinus taeda; assembly: GCA_000404065.3. NCBI lineage: Eukaryota > Viridiplantae > Streptophyta > Pinopsida > Pinales > Pinaceae > Pinus > Pinus taeda. The sequence continues at coordinate 57,764 of APFE031435519.1, forward strand.
AAGCGCAACTTCATGTATACAAAATTTATGATGTTGCATCACACAATAATAGGTGAATTGTACTAGACATTGACATGTGCACAATATTAAACGGTGATCATGAACATTGGAATTATTGTTCTTTAAGTAATGTAGACCATTGTTTATGATGCATTATATAGAAAGTTTAAGTAGAAATTGAATTTTTTAATGAAAATGAGAATCCCTCAATGATGCAGTTTTGTCCACTAAGTGCACTATCATTATGGATAATGCCAATTGTGTTGTTTTGACTTTCAAACACCTGTGTTATGGAGTACTGATGTGTAGTTATTTTAAGCACACCAATGTCTAGATGAAAATTTTGTGCATGAAAGACATTTTTGTAAAAAAGTATGCTTATCATATCTACCAAAGCCTTTACTAAAAAACTATATAAATGTGACACTATGAAAATTACCTTCATAAAATACTCATTTAAATGTCAATTCCATAATAGTGTTTTGGCCCTAGAGCTCCTAAGACAATTTATGCAATAGACCTTGAAAAAATCATGAAATTTCTTAATGTTTTTTTTTGTTTTGTTTGTAAATTAGGCTACTTCTATTATTGTACAAAAAAGCTACAAAAAGTTACAACGAGGCATGCCTAAGATTTCACCATACAGAGATGGATTTTGCACATTAAGACACATATCCAGACAGACATTTGTCACCGAACAAGTCTGGAAGACCAACAGACTGCTTAAAAACTCTAACTAGTCGAAAGGTAATGCTAGTGACCCAGACATTTTCCCAATTACAGACTTAAAAAACCATATCCGCAGACTATTACTTCGGACTAAATAGCCGCAGACAGAAGCGCACTTAAGAACCGTGATTCTCAAGTAAGGAGCTGAGCATAGCTTCAGCGTTACAAGGAAAAATTGCGTTGTGAAAACAGAGAACATGACAAACCAGACGAACAAAATTACAGTGCCATACCCGCCACCCAAGAGTCCTGGAAACTGGCTCAGTCATCCACGGAGGTGGATGGCTGCTCTTCCACCACCCTACAACCATATTGGTCTGGCTCGCTTGAGTCAGTGTAGGGCGCGTCGTCTTCGGCTGGAGCACTTGGACCCGCCACGGCACCCGCTGTTGTCTCCGGCAAATTTCGCTGACCCAGAACTAGAGCAGGAGGCTGAACTGATTGACATAGGCTTTGAGCAGGAGGTAGAGCTTATTGACCTAGGGCTGGAGCAGGAGGCCTATGCTCCTCTGCAACTGGCAGAGGGACAGCACGTTCACACTTCTCAATTTTAACAGAGACGTAATAGGTATCATTATCCAGAAGGCACGGGAAGTAGAACCGGGATGTGGGATGAGAGATGTGCTCGCAGACAGAGGCACGAGCCCGCCCACGACCTCTCCCTCGGCCTTTCCGGGCGCTACGTGAGTCATCTGACGAAGAATCAGAGGAGCGCTGCGGGTTGGCTCTACCTCTGGCTCCTCCCCGAAACCCGCCTCTGCGACTGTTAAGGCGAAGCCTTTCCCTTGGCATTGCGAACAAGTATTGACTAAGAGATGGCGCGAGGAGCTGTGGCCAGAGTGTAATTGGCAAAGCGGAGGTACAGAAGGCGAGATGACACCAGAAGACCCAGGAGTAGAAGGAAAATGCACAAATTGCACGGGAAATTCACTAATATGGACCAGGGCTACCAGAATCACAGGCCAAGGTGTGAACCTCCAACGATAGCGATAGGAGAGCCCCGAAGCAAGGGAGAGATGAACACAGTTAACGGGAGACTCCTCAGGAGGAACCAACACGGTCAGAAGCGCAGGCCGAGGCCTGTGCCTGTGAGACCCTCTGCGGCGTCCACCGTGCTGCACACCACAAACCAGAGTAACCCAAAGCTGAACGATAACCAAAACAATAGAAATGAAATGCTTTACCATCCCCGTCGCGCTGTAGATATACTGTGCGTCCGCAATCCGCACCATGTGCGAACCAATACACTGCAGCTGCCTCCTGGAAGCCGAAGTTACAGAGCGCGCGCGAAGCAGAATACCAAGGGCGGCTGGCTTGGTGTGAATTTCACTGCCGGGATTCAATATGAAGCGATAGGGATGGCAGGCCTTTAATGGTTCTGTACAGGTGGCGGGACTGGGCTACCACTTGCCCAGTGGGAAGCCCGCCCCCGTACCTCCCTTAATTGCTATCACCCGCAGCCGAGAGAAATTTCTTAATGTTATAAGTATCATTGATTTTTTTTGTACCACCCTAACTCCTCTACTTAATAGTGCTTAGGTTGTCATTAATGTCATGTGACAATACTAATTAAATAATGCCTACTAGGTAGTTATAATGTATACTCAATAATGTCATGTAGCCTCATTAATGGAGTCTGACTAGGTAGTTTGTGTGTGTACTCAATAATTAAATATGGCCTCACTAAATAAGTCCCACTAAATACTTAGCATTCAATAATGTAATATGGACCGATCATTAATGTAGGGACCATTAGTAGTTATGATTATGGTTTGCTAGAAGCCATTTATATGAGTAAAGAGATATGTAAGAGGTCACATGAAATATGTTTATGTTGTATTGGAGTTCTTCTCTTTTGGAGGTTCCCCCCTTGTGTTGTAACCTAAAGTCTTGTTGGTTCATCTCATCTCTAGAGCTCCTAGAGATAGTTAATAAGAAGGATTGACCAATAGAGGATTGAATAAAAAGAGAAAACAAATTGAGGGATCAATTACAGTTGATTGGTTGACCAATGGAGCAGCCGGCCATATGATCAACTGAGTGGATGAGATCAAATGAACCATCAAGTGACTTTGACAATCGACTAGCTAACGAAAAATGGGTTGACTAGAAAAATCAACAAGTTGATGAAACAAAGAAAATTTCACAAAAATGGTTGGAATAGTTGACACTAATCTATGGACCAAATATTCTACAATCCAAGTTGGTTAGATTTCAATGTTATAAGGAAATGACCATGGATCAAATATTAATGAATATCAATCTTGTGATGATGTATTATTTCACTACAATGCATTATAATGTTCTAATCACAATGCATAGTGCTTGAGTGCTATAATGGTGTCTTTAGACACCACCTATCATCATGGAATGTGATTACTCTTTTGTTTATTTCTTTTAGATTTTTCTATTTATTCTCTATTCAGGTTCATTCCCCAAAACCTTGAAGTGGCATTGTGAACATTGTTATTAATTCCATTATGAATATCCATTTCACATATTCAGTTAATATTATTCATTCCTTTTTTAGCTCTTGTAGATGTTAATTCTTCGATATTGTTAATTTTTCATATTATTAATATTACAAGTAGAGCAACAGAACTTTCTTAGGCAAGTGTAAGGACCAAAAACATAGAAATTTGTTTTAATCTAGAGATGTGTTATGGTATCTATAAACATAGAGATATATCATTAAGTGGGTAAAGCTACAACTGGGAAGCATAAACATAAAAATTATGAGTGTGGTAATCCTTGGATACATGTATACAATGTCAGTACATAATGAATAATATCATATTAGACATAATACATTTATAGATTTGATCTTCCATGTACCATGAAATCTAACAAATTCTTATAGGTGTCACTAAGACCATCCATATATATCTCTTCTAATTATTTGTCACTATAGTACATCAAATATAACACTTGGGGAGATCTCTCACATACCTAATAATTGATTAGTACAAATAAGAACTACAAGAAAAACACCTTCTAGCAAAGTTTTTTGTAGTTCCACAAGAAAAATCTCTCTTCTTTGTTTATAATGGAGGTGGGCGACTAGTGGTTATAGTGAATATTTTTTTATTTGTGCTTTTAAATCATATTGAATGCCATAGTAAGTTCATATAGATGGTGCATGAAATAAATAGGTGCATCATAGTCATTATTATTAATTCATGGTAAAATATCAATTTAATACGATTTTAAATATATTATAATCAGTGTGTTGTAAACTCATCAATATATCTATATATATAATATGAGTGTGCTTCTATATAAGATGCACTAATGAATTCCTTATATAGATGCATTACAAATATTATATGCACACAATTAAATGGTTTTTTATTTATAAAATTTCTCTAACTTGTTGGTGTTGATTCTTGAAAAGGTAATCAAGAAAAAACGTGTGAAAACACCCTTGTAGGGATCTCAAGGGGAAGTGGAAGGATAAAAGCTCGAGACAAATTAAATCCCTAGACCTACCAACTACAAGGTTACTTTATTAGTTAGTTAAGTCAACAAAGGCTTCCCATTATAGGTACTAGACCTTCTTACGTATGCAGATTCATTTATTAAAAATGTGCTTTATGTTAGAGGGTCACTTTCAATTTTAATTAAAATGCAATTTTTTGTCATGATATAAGTAAATGTTATAGTTTTAAGTTCAAAGTTGAATTACAACAATATGCAAAGTAATTAAATGGAGGAATATCACTAAAAGTATATAATAATAACTAAATAAATGTAAGCCTAAAGTACAAAATAATTTTAAATACACTAAAAACATCATACATACAATTAGAATGAACTAGAAATATTATCTAATGCATTCACTATATAGATGCATCACAAATATTATATGCACACTATTAAATGGTTTTTTATTTATAAAAATTCTGTACCTGGTTGGTGTTGTTGCTTGAAAAGGTAATGAAGAAAAAACGTGTGAAAACACCCTTTTAGGGATCTCAAGGGGAAAATGGAAGGATAGAAGATCGAGACAAATTAAATCCCCAGACCTACCAACTATGAAGTTTCTTTATTAGTTAGTTAAGTCAACAAATACTTCCCCTTATAGGTACTAGACCTACTTGTGTATGTAGATTCATTTTTTTTAAATGTTCCTTCTGTTAGAGAGTCACTTTCAATTTTAATTAATATGCAATTTTTTGTCATGATATAAGTAAATGTTGTGGTTTTAAGTTCAAAGTTGAATTACAACTATATACTGTTGACACCTAATCCGAAACGGATGGGTGAACTGGATAGTCATCCAGAAGATGAACTGATCCGTTTTATTTATGTATATAAATGTATGTTACCTAATGAATAATACAATCAGTTTTCTCTCGCTCATTTATTCTGGAGTTACCCTGGCCTGACATGGTATCAGAGCACAAGTCCCAGAAATAGTTGTAACTCCTGCCTGAGAGCTGCTCAGTCTCTGACATCCCTGAAATAGCTGAAGACTGCCGCTGCCTGAAGACTGCCTTCATTGAAAGGCCTGCCACTGCCTTCATTGAAACGCCTGCCGCTGCCTTCATTGAAACGCATGACATTGAAGACTGAAGACTGCATACCTGTTAGGTTTCTTATGATGACAATCTGAAGACGTAACGCCGCTGTCCCTCTTACATTCCCAATCCAAGAGGTAATGCATTGTTTTTTTTAATGGTTAAAGTCAAAGAAGCTCCCCGTTTGCACTGTTTTTCATTCGAGAGGCTCCCGTCTGCATTTTTTTCACTATTTATATCCGCCTGAGAGGCTCTCGTACCGGCCTGTGAGGAACCCATCCATTCTTTGTGCATGTGAGGAACCCTAGCTCTGTGTTTGTCGAGACGAGTGTGCTTCTTGTAGCGAACTGTGGTCACGGTGACGGCGCCATTGAACACAGAGTACTAGTCTTGGTGTGTTAATATGACGACCATTGTGAGAAATAGTTGTGTATATATCTGTTGTGTACAAAAATCGTTGGAAATTTAATGGTGCATAAATGGCGAGTAGAAGAAATTGAGGAGGAAGGCTGGCCGAGAGGAAAAGTTTGGAACGACAGCAAGTTGCCTCTCGTAATAGTGGAATGCGAACTTGTTGATCACGAGCTGCTCGAAACACCGCCTGACATGCTTTTCTGTCCAAAGGGAGGTCGAAGAGCATTATATTGTCTACACGAGAGTTTGATAGGGAGGTCGAAGAGCATATCGTGAAGCTAGCGACGGATTCGAATGTTTTATTAACAGATTGTGGATCCTACGTCCTTTTTTTGGTCATGCATATCGCTTAAAAGCTCATTTTTATATTCTGTCATCATTGCCATATTTACGCTTTAGTAAAGTTGTGTCCCACTGTGCCCAGAGGCCGTGCTTCAAACTGCTCCTTTTTGTCGCAGATTGCTATTTATTCATTGTAACTTCCCACTGTTTCGAAGTTGATTGCGCAAGTACTAGTATTTCCATATGAGTTCTGAATAAGAGGCAATTTTGGAATTATGGTATAAAGCAGATGTTAAATGATTCTTTATGGTAGTGCTATGGTATAAAGCAGATTTTTAAATGATTTTTTTCCATATAAAAATCATTTTCAAAGCAGAAATATATATGTGGAGATATATGTAGCAGAAGTTTAATGATTTTTTCTCCAAAGCAAAATCATTTAAAAAAAAAAAAAAAGAAGAAGCAGCGGAAGTTTTTTAAGAGTATTTTTTTCCATCAGAAGAATATATCAGCAAAAGTTTTTTATCAGCAGAAGTAGCTTTTTACAGAATGCATTCAATCATCTCTATGATAGGAATAGTTCTCACTGGCAAGGAGAACTATCCTGACTGGTCCCGGATGGTACAACACACCCTCATTTTCAATGAGCTGTGGAAAGGAGTGTGTGTCGGAGGAGACAGTGACCCAGAAAAGCCTACATCAGACAAAGAGCTTGCCATCTAGGAAAACAAGAACAGCAAAGCGTATGCATTAATAGCAGCGTCTGTAAATAAGGAGGTGAGTCGTCACCTTACAACATGTAAAACTGCCTTTGAAGCTTTACAAAAGCTGAAATAGCTCTATGACTCACATTCTGCACTTGAAGTCATCCAACTTATCGTCAAACTCTTCACCCTTGAACTGCAAAATAATGACCCTCTTGCTCTTGCATCTGAAATAAAATCTATAGTGCATGATATCAATTCCACTAAAGTTGAGCTAGATATATCTCTTATTGCTTTTCTCAAGGCACTATATCCTACATACTCCAATTATCTTGAGTCTTTGCAAGCAAATGGAAATCTTAAGGATATAACCTTTGAATCTCTCTTGTGAAAAAGTTTGCTGAAAGGGAAAAGCCTTTGGAAAGAAGACAGTCCCTGAATCTTCTGAAGAGACTGTATGCATGGCTAATAAAGAAAAATATCCTGCTCAAGATTCTACAAGAGGAAGAGGTGGACGAAGAGGAAGAGGAAGATACTTCAGAGGCCGGGGGGGCA
>APFE031435521.1:0-15257 GCA_000404065.3 Pinus taeda
ATCTCCATAATGTGCAAAACACACAAAAGGTACGCATTGCAACTTTATATTTGGAACCCAATCAGTTTGTATGGTATCGATGGCTTTGCTCTCGTAAACAAATTGTCACTTGGGAAATTTTTACGAAAGAAATGATAACACATTATGAGGATACAAAAAGCAACACCTTTTTTAGCCAATTGATAAATCTCAAACAAAAGGGTTCAATGATGGAGTACATTGAGGACTTCCAAAAATTGAATATAAGGGTAAAAGATATTCCATAGGAGCATAGAATTGATGTGTTCATAGGGACTTTAAAGGATAGCATCCAACACGAGGTTAGCCTTTCGGAACCTGATTCATTGGAGAAAGCATTCAAGTTAGCAAGAAAAATGGAAAGCAAAATTATGGCAACAAGGAAGCCTACCACTCACAACTATAAAGATGGAAGTGTTGTTTCCCCTAGCCTTCCATAACCTACAAGGCTGACACCACAACAATTGGAAGAAAAAGAGCAAAAGGACGTTGTTACAATTGTGATATCAAATACATTAAAGGTCATAAGTGTGCTGAGAAGAAATTATTTTACATAGATTGTGGAGAGGAGGAAGAAAAGGAACAAGAAACGTCAAAAGAAAAGGATATACACCAGGAACAAACCCTAGAGAAAGAAAAAATGAATCCAACCATATCTTGTAATTCATTAGCTGGAATTACCACTTCTCAAATGATCAAGATAGAAAGACATATCAAAAAGAAAAAAGTAATAGTGTTGATTGATTCGGGAAATACCCATAATTTTATTCATTATAAGATAGCCAAGGAATTGAATTTCTTCCTATATCCAACACCATAGTGTCAAGTGATGGTTGCAAGTGGAGGAACCATAAATTTCTCTGGAAAGTGCCATAGATATCAAGCTATCCATGGGAGAAATATGTATTGAATAGCCCAATGCTTTCCAATTCTAATGGTGGTATTGGATGTTGTATTAGAGTCCAATCGGGCTACAATATTTGGGATATGATAAACTTTAATTTTTTCAAGCAGAACTTTTCATGGAATTTTTTTCAGAAGGAAAAGAAGTTGAATTAAGGGGGTAATTGCATGAAACCAAGAAAGATAATCAGATCTAATGGAATGAAAAAGCTTTCTAAAATAAATAAGCAACAGGCGTAATTGCACAATTATTTCACTAGTTTCCACAATTGAAATCATCTATTTCTCCATATCTCCAAAAATCTTGGAAACAATCATTCCAACGTATTTGAGACTCCCAAAGGCCTCCCACGCTATTCGTGGATCATAACAATGTTATTCATTTGATTCTAGGAAGTGTTCCTCCAAACATTAGGCCTTTTAGATATCCCTATGCCCAAAAGAGTGAAATTGAACATATGGTTGCAGAAATGTTAGAGGCTGGTATAATTCAACCTAGTCAAACTTATTTCTCTGCTCCAGTAGTATTGGTGCACAAGAAGGATGGATCATGGTGCATGTGCCCGGATAATAGGTAGCTCAACAAGCTCACTATTAATGATAAATTTCCCATTCCTGCCATTGACGAATTATTGGATGAATTGCATGGATCAATTTAATTCACCAAGTTAGATCTTCGTTCAGGATATCATCAAACCAGAATGAAGACTGAAGACATTCTGAAAACAACATTGAGAACTCATGAGGGTCATTATGAAGTTTTGGTCATGCCTTTTGGCCTTACCAATGCACCTTCTACATTTCAAGGTTTGATGAATTCCATTTTCAAACCCTTCCTTAGAAAATTTGTGTTAGTATTTTTTGATGATATACTAATCTACAACAAGTCTTGGAAGGATCATGTTCAACATGTTGACAGGGGCTCAAACTATTGGAGGAGAAACAATTATATGCAAAAAGCTCCAAATGTTTCTTTGGAGTGCAAGAGGTGGGATATCTAGCTCATATTGTATCTCATGAAGGTGTTACATTAGACCCTAGAAAAATTAAAGCCATTAAGGAATGGAAAATCCCCACATCCATAAAGCATCTGCGACGATTGCTCATGTTGACAGGGTATTATCACAAGCTTGTTAAGAATTATGGGAGAATAGCAACACCTCTAACAATAGTATTGAAGAAAGATGCATTTTCATGGACTCTAGAAGCAATGAAGGCCTTTGAACATCTTAAAGAGGCAATGTGCCAAGCACCTGTCTTAGCTACATCGGACTTCACAAAAACCTTTATTGTGGAATGTGATGCCTCAGGAAATGGAATTAGTGTTGTTTTAATGCAAAAAGAAAGACCCATTTCTTTTGAAAGTCATCCAATCATAGGAAAGTATTTACACAAAGCTATTTATGAGAAGGAAATGTTGGCAATACTACATGCACTTAAGAAATGGCGACCCTACCTAATGGGAAGACACTTAAAGGTAAAAACAGATCGTGATAGTCTTAAATACTTTTTAGAACAAAGATATCTTCAAAAGAGCAGCAAAAATGGGTCACGAAGATGTTGGGTTATGACTTTGAAATCATCTACAAAAAATGGGAGCAAAATGTTGTGGCAGATGCACTCTCAAGAAAGGATGAGGATGTGGAAGAATTTCTTTACACCATTTCTATTATCCAACCAGATTAGATAATGAAGCAAGGGATGAATGGAAGAATGACGAAGAAGTGTGGGAACTCATTCAAAAGTTACCACAAGCTCCCAATACATTTGATACATTTAGTTGGAAAAATGATTCATTATGGTACAAATATCGCTTACATCAATGTAAGAATTCCCAACTTAAACAAAATATTCTTATGAAATTGTACACCTCTCCCTTTGGAGGGCACTCAGGATTTTTAAACACTTACCACAGGGTTAAGAAGGATTTTTTTTGGGATGGCCTTAAATCTGATATTCAAAAGTTTGTGGCGGAATGTTTGGTTTTCCAACAAAATAAAGTTGAAACAATTAAGACCCCAGGTATATTACAACCTTTATCCATTCCAAGCCAATGTGGGGAGGAGGTTTCAATGGATTTTATCACAAGTTTACCGAAGTCCGAAGGAAAGAGTGTCATCATGGTGGTAGTTGACAGACTTACCAAGTATGCACACTTTTGTGCATTATCTCATCCATTTAAATCCAGTACATTTTCTACTACATTTATGGAAACAATTCAAAAGATACATGGAAACCCAAAGATTATTGTAAGCAATAGAGATCCCATTTTCACTGGAAATTTTTGGACAGAATTGTTTTCTTGTATTGGTACTCAGTTAGCTCATAGCTCATCTTATCATCCTCAATCTGATGGGAAAACTGAGATACTAAACAAATGTTTAGAAGGATATCTTAGTTTCTTTGTATCTGATAAATAGACACAATGGGTCAAATGATTACCTCTGGCTGAATGGTGGTATAACACTTCCTTCCATACTGGAACAAAAATGACCCCTATCACATCAAACATCAACAACAAGTTCTCCAACTCTTAAAGGATAACCTCACTTTGGTGCAGAATAGAATGAAACAACATGCAAATCAACATCGCAGCGAAAGAAGTTTTGATGTAGGTCACTGGGTATTTCTACGACTACAACCATATAAAAAAATGTCCCTCAAGCAAGCTAAGAAGGATAATAAATTATCATCAAAGTATTATGGTTCGTACAAGGTGTTGCAAAACATTGGTACTATGGAATACAAATTGGAGCTTCCTGTTGCTTCCCAAGTGCACCTAGTTTTCCATGTTTCATGCTTAAAGAAAGTTATAGGTGACAAGATCCCAGTTCAAACAATATTTCCAAAACTTGATGAGGAAGTAAAAATCATATTGGAACCTGAAGTAGTCACAGAAACAAGAACTCGACAGCTTCGAAATCGATCAATTTCAAAGTATCTCATCAAGTGGAAGAACTTACCCACTAAAGATTCCACATGGGAGGATGAGAATTTTATACAGAAGCATCCAGAACTACTCAAGCTTTGAGGACAACACTTTTTTGAATGAGAGGCATGTTAGGTCCCTATAATATTGGTGATTCCCCATTACTATTGTCATTTTAGCCCTTATTGTTATTGTTTTGCCCCTATTGTCCCCATATTGTTATTATTGTGCCCTATAGAAGCCCACTATTGTTATTTTTTTGCCCTTATATTATTATTGTTATGTCAACTTGATTATATTGTGACCCCTTAAAATCCTCTATATAGAAAGGAGGTTTTGTCATTTCTATCATCCAAGAATTTTTCATTTGTACAATGTAAAGGAGGTTTCCCCCTCGAAAAGGCTGATTTTGAAGTCGTTGATCTATCTTTTCTTCTACTTTGTGAGATGGTTGCATAACAACATATGATTATTATGGTTTCAGGCCGCTCCTCCCATGGGCTTTCTGGTCCCTCCGCCTTGACCACCACCACTACACACCACCAACAAACCATACACTCATTTTAATTTTGGAAATTTGTCGAAACAAGAACTTGAACCCTGACCATTCATATATTCTAAGTTGGTTAAGATTTGAAATTGAAACCGTGCGCCATTTTGAAGAATTCGACAGTACATTTTCATTCACGAAAGTTGAATCTTCAGTCCAAGATGCCTTCACCGAGCACATTGGGGGCCTGCTGAGCGTCGTCAAGCAGGACATGTAGTTAAAGCTTTCTTTCTCCTCAGCTCTCGACATGGTACTGCAAAACATACACATTGGAAGCTGACAAACCAAGGTTTTAGATGAATTTTGCACCGTCAAATTGGGGGATCTTTACGTTGAAGAATACAAAGACATCATTGTTGAGCTAAAAATCTCATCCATCAAATATCGTTGCGTTAGAATTCTCCTTCAAGGATCCAGGGTCGCTTGCCCCTTGCGTCCACTTCAAAATTTCAAATATTTTCAAAACGCCCAATTGTATCTCCAACGATCATTTCAAATATTTTCAAAAAGTTCAGCCCACTCTTTTGTTAGCTTCCACGAATTTCTTAGCAGGGTTTGGGAATTATAATTCTAAAACAGACAATCATAAGTTCAATCTGGACGATCCTCCCATGCGCAACTACTCCATTTCAAATCCCCTCTTATGATGAGGTTCAAGACAAGGAGATCTCTTATCTGGATCAATATTTATCTCGTAGTTTCCATGGAGGAGGATAAAGTATTGCCCGTGTTGAAGTATATGAAAATCATAAGTTGTGGCTATCTAAAATATATTCCCAAGGATTACAGATGTCGAAGAGCCTTGAACAACTAGAGTTGTATTAATGCCTAGAAGAGAACATTTGAAATAGCCACTCTCAGGAATTTCTTAATATTGTCATAATTATGATCAATAGAGTTGAAGTCGAAGAAGAAAAGTCCAAAACAACAGCAACAGTAGATGAGGTTGGATGGGATTCCTTTGAAACAAAATTCCAGCATTTTCTAAAGTGGATTACTTCGAAGAAGCAATGTCTGAAATGGATTTCTTTAAAATGAAATTCCCTAAAAGTCCATTATCATTCATGTACTAGATTGCTTTGAAGAAGCAATGTTTGGAGCACCAGATGAGCCTGCCTTGGATTGCTACGAAACATTTGAAGAAGAGATGTCATAAGCAGTAGATCATTCGATCAACGTGAAGTATGTTACGAGGTTTGCAGTTAGTGAACAAACCTAGTTGTTTTGGAATATATAATGGCTTGAGTGAATCGATTTTAGTTCAATCCAGTTGATTAGATTTCATCATATTTAATCATTTTTTTGCTAGATAACATTTATCCATTTCTTTGTGAATGCATAATGGAATCCTCTACTGTTTAGGAATAGTGTTTTCGATGATGTAAGGTTCAACGTTATCATCATCGTTTCGATGTTTTATTTATATTACATTGGTACCACTGCAGGTTGTGGACACTAACCCCACCACGAAGCTGGCATTTAGTTACAGATACACGCTTCGGCGAGAGGAGTTTCTCTTTGCATCTTTCCAACTGTAAGTCTTCATGTTTGTCATTTCTTAAGGGCTTAATACACTGCTGCCTCCTATCATTGATTGAGAACATGTGCAGCAAGGACGTTAATATTTGGCTCCTACGAATTAAGTTCTCATAAGAATACTGAGAATGTGTGTACCAAGATGTTAATCTCTGGTTCCTGAGATCTCCTGAGAAGATTATGACCAACTTTATCGTACATATTTTCATCTTTTGCATCTATTATGACATCATGATTGTATCCAAACTTTTTATATTAAAATGTGTTGACAATGCAACTTGTTTTGACAATGCAACTTTGGTTAGATCTTAACTTTGAAAGTTGTTGTATTGGAGTGAGCTTAATTTAATCCAATGGAAAACAAATTTGCAATTACTTCTTTTACTTAAAATACATGGAAAACAAAATGAAAATCTCATTTGCATTCAAACGAGTAGTGATCACTTTATATTTTATTTATTCAAATTAATTTTGAAGATTTTTTTTCAAGTAATGGGTGAAAAATATAGAGTAAATAGTTTTATTGGGATATTATGTGAAAAAGAATTATAATGTTAAAAATATAAAAATATCATTTTTTTAAATAAAATTCTTCATTTATTATTTATTTGAAAATTTAATTATTATATAAATTATATTTATCTTATAAGGTAAAAGAGGATCTTTTAACGAATTCCTCAAAGGTAGCTTAAGATCACTTTAATGTCCTTTGGGGACATTTAAAATGTATTTGGGTGTATTATTTCGACAATACATTCCTGAAATTTTTGTGGTTCTAAAGTTAATATTTGGTATAGGCATTTTTTTATTTTTTATTATTTAAAAAAAATATTTGAGATTTGAGAGTTCCACAATTATTCATATTCCATGTATTTTTTGGAGAAAAATATGTAAATGTTTACCTTGACTAATGTTTCAGGTGGACACTCTACTCATCATCAGGGACTAGAAAGCAAGCAGACACTCCATGCATCTGTTTGTTTTCTAGTCCCTGGTGATGGGTGGAGTGTCCACTCAAAACATCAGACAGGGTAAATGTTTACACAAATTTCTCCGAAAGATATAGGGAATTAATATATATATATTATATATATATATATATATATATATATATATATATATATATATATATATATAATATATATATATATATATATATATATATATTGGATGCCTAAGTGTTGGCATGAGGTTAGAATCATGTGCCCAGGATGGGGTGACGGGGTGACATGAGTATGCCATCCAGAGCTATGCAATCTTCATTTAGGGCATAATTATGATGATGTAGCGAAATAATGCATTTAATTTGGATCAATAGCCATGAATGTAGCTTTGCCTTTAAAATTTGAACCATCTATTGAGAAGAGATCCTTGATCGTGGCAATGAAAGAAGCAACTAAATCTCCATTGTATTGGTGATCGTAATTGAAGGAAAAAATTGCTATATAGTTGCTTCTTGGATATGACAACCTTGCATGAGTGATGGGCGACGTGATTTGATTAGAGTGACTTGTCATTTAAGAACAAAATCCTAGAAGAAACAAGAAGAATGCTTTAATAAATCACCGCTATGATGATCTTTGAGTTGAAATCAAAAGGGAGGTAAATGATGGTCCAATGGGAATGTTGTATGATAAACAAAAGTCCATGTGGAGGGTTGAGTCACCCCGATAATATAATCCCAGAGGTAATCAAAGATATATGTAATGAAAAGTGTAGGGAGAAAAGGCTCGTGACTACATGGAAGGCAAGGGAATCAAAGCCCAATAAAATAAATGGAAACATAAGTGAGATGGTGGCCCATATGCTTATATGTATTGGTGAGTTGTCTTGGGGGTTTATCCCTGAAACTTTTCAATGGAGTAATGAATGAAATTCCTAGGGAAGACCATTACTGGATGTCTAACTGATGCGTGAGGTTAGAATTTTGTGTTTGAGATGGGGCGATGGGGTGACATGAGTATGCCATCAAGAGCTCTCAATGGTATTGATGGTAAATATTTCCAAGGATGCCCAATAGTGCGAGTATCCCTCTCCCTTTTCTTACCCATTCATAGCCTAATTAGGGTGATGAATATTAATGTTTTCACATTAATTCTCTAAGAAAATCTGTGCAAATATGTTTAGGTGTATGTTATGGCATTGAGAATGACACAATCTCCATTTATTTCCCATTCATAGTGTAATTATGGTGATGTAGGTACAAACTGCAAATTTTAGATTTATATCCATGAATCTCTAAAAGTGTATGTTACGATGGCCGAGAATGACACAATCTCCATTTAGGGTACAATTACATTGATGTAGCTGACGAATGGATTAAATTTGGATCCATAGCCATGACTGAAACTCTGCCTTTAAAGGTTGAATCAATGGTTGAGAAGAGATGCTTGATCATTGCATTCAAAGAAACAACTAAATCTCCACTATACTGGAGGTCATAATTGAAGGGTGAAATAACTAGACAATTGCTTCTTGAAAATCGAGTGGGCATGGGTAAAAATAGAGAGATAAAAAAATTGCATTTGTTGTCAATCAAGACTATGGTGTTGAGTAAATCAAATATCCTCACTCCTATTTAAAAACAATTACCAACTTTTGATTGCTACTAGCTGGGTGATCATATTAATGCAGGTTTGCGGTATCATGGTGTTTAATGAGGTGTTGTTGGCTAAATAAATAATAATAATAATAAAACAATGACATAATTAATAATAATAATGCATGCTTACAAATTTTTAACGGTGATATTCGGTACACCTATATTATTTGTGTAGCCTTTTGGAAACCTCTACGAGAGCTTCAAAGTTAGTATGGCATATGACAATTTCATTTCTTTGGTGGTTATTTTGTGCTTACTTTTGGTCCAACCATCACCACCCTACGAGTCCATCATATTATCCCCGATGTTCAATTTAGTGTCTACCATGGATTGATGGAGTCTCCACAACTTGGCTATGTCTTTGCTTCCTCTTATGAATATTTGCATCTCTTTCCATTAAATTAATTAGGTGGAGCCAAGGGAACTACGAAGGAATCAATTGGACGAGTCTGAACCCAAGCGCTTTGTCCCCTTGTTTTCTATATATGTGCATATAAACACCAAATGAATTCTTGTCATATTTAGAACATATGTCATTAATTGGGTGTCAAATTTTAGTGATAGCTTGAACTTCACACGATTGATGTTCTACGTATTGCAAGAGTTTCTTCCTATGAGTTTTATCCCATTTTAGATAAACCCATATGCTCAGAAAATCTACAGAGTTTGGGATTGATATCAAATATGACTTGTAAAGTTGCTCAACTCAAGCAAGGAGGGAAGAGTGCTACAAATTTAGCTTAATCCCTAAAGGAATGGCGTTAATGTTTCCTAAATAAAAGTTACATCATACAAACTCTAACATGTTTATATATCAGAGCCATTCATTATCCTACCTAGTAAAACCCTAAGAACTAGGGAGTGTAACAAATGTTAGAGAATTGAATGCTTTAAAACATAGGATCATGTCAGCAGATAGGAATTGGATTTCTATATCATAGTCATTCAATATCTTGTCTAGTGAATCTATGAGAACTAGGGATTGTAACAAACCCTTGAGAATTGAGTGCTTTAAAACCCTAGATCATGTCAACAGATTAGAAGGGGGTTGATAGATATGGAAAACTTACAAATCCATGTGTGGCATTAATGAAATGTGATACATGCAATGGGAGGTTTAAGCCCAAATCATGTTACCATGACAAATTGTCATGCTTGTATAGGAGCTTTGTGAGTGTTCCTTTGTCCATATTTTATTCTAATATACATTGTTTCTACTATGTGGAAGGAGAGACGTGACCATTTGGAGAGGACTCACAGTTCCAATGAGTTGTGCAATGAGTTCTGAAGCATCAAGCTTGTAGCCACTTGGTAACTTGAGCTCCTTTCCTATTTTAAGTGTTGAAGTCATTGAAGTAAATTGAATTATCTACATTGCAAGAGCTATGTTGTGAGAAGTGTGTGGATCACTTTATATCACAAAATGTACATGAGTTGTGTGGATTTGGGCATATTGGAGTAGATTCAAGCGGGGTGTCATTGTGTGGAGAATTTACATTACATTACAACATTGTGATCCTTGTAGGAGACTCCTCCACACAATGACACCCCACTCGAATCTACTCCAATATGCCCAAAAGGCCCATTTACAAGCCTGACATCTTTTCATGGAATCTCATATAATAAGTTGTTGCTTCCATGTAAATTACTAAGTTTTCTCTAGAAATATTATTTTGAACTTCATGTTTATGATAAATGTCTTTGCATCATATAAACTTCTTGACGCATTGAAAGTCATTCTCAAGGTTTATCAATTGGATTGGTGGATTTTTTTAGGAAATTTGGCTCATGGATTTTTGGGTTGTTAAGACTTTGTTTTTAAGTTTTCATAAAAAAATAGATAAATATGATTTTATTAATTAAGAAACTTAAATTAAATAATATTGTTTTGTTTAGGAAGTTATCTTTTTAAGTAGACAACTTAAGAGTGAGATTAAGAATATATATGGTTAGAATACATGACATTATTTCCAATAAAGAAATGTAAGATAAATGGCATATAGACATCCAATTATTGATAAGAGAGTAGAAAGATGTCATCATCAAGGTGAATCTTGATATTGTGAAGTGGCAATATTGGGACAAGATCAATGAGAATGGAATTTATGAGTTAATAAATATATCTAGAGAAACCTAAACAACTAAGCCTTGTGATAAGAGTGATTCATTGTATGAGGCTAAATCCCTCATGAATTTGATATTCCTCATGTAGAATAATTTATGTTATAAGGATGAATGATGGTGGTAGGGGTACACATAATCTTAATTCCTTCACTATTTTACTTATTCAAATTACAATCATAAGGTGAAGAACTTATGAATAAGCATTGATTCAAAAGCTTTGGTGACCAAGGGTCACCATAGGGTGTGAAACGATAAGAGATATAGTGGGAAGAATTATAATTATAGTAGTAGAAATGTTGATGGCATATACACATTTGAATATTGATAAATTAAATGGAAATAACTTCACTTTGTGAAATTCAAAGACATAATATTCTCTTATTGTAATATAGTAAAAGAAAGTCATCAAGAGGGAAAAAGAGCTAGCCATTGTGAAGTAGGAGAAATGAGACCACACCAATAAGAATCCCTAGTCTTTATCACAGAATTAGATAGATCTAATTTTCCAAATTAAAAAGCTCCAAACATACAACATTATGTTGTTACATAAGTGATTTTTGAAGTAGACAACTTAACTAAGGGACTCGAAAGATATATTAGTTATAAACATTTTAAAAGTGGTAAATCAAATGGAAACAACGTTGTCGTGTACAATTCAAAGATAAAATATTTTCTTATTAGAAGAGATTAAAAGGAATTTATCATGAAGGAAAAAGTATCAGAATATTCTAAGCACGAGAATTGGGACAAGTCTGATGAGAAGGTAGTTTCTTTATTAGTCTTAATATATTTAATTATGGGTTAATAAATGCATCTGCAGAAACAACAAGAAATAAGAATGCGGCTAAATACATCATGAATTTGATAATCTTCTAGAAGTAATATGCAATGAGGATGAATGATTGTGATGTGATTAATGATCTGATTAAATCGTCTTAATTACTTCAATTTTTTACTTAATCAACTCAGTTGCATAAGTGATGAAATAAAAGACGATGAGTGATGCATAACATTGCATAGTTTCCTTTTAGATATTTGTAAAGTTTAATAGTTGGCATCAATGAGCCACAAGAGTATAGGATATCAAGTTGGATGGATTTTGGATTAATTGTGACAGTGGAAGACAGGGAGAAGATCTTAGGAATAAGCATTGGTCCAAAAGCTTTGGAGATTAGGCATCATTTTAGGAAGTGAAATGATGAGAGGTCTAGTGTGTCGAATAGAGAAGGTATTGAGTGCTAATTTTCAGAGGTGAGAATTTTCCATGTTTAAAAAGAAATTATGAATTTCCATTATTTCTAAAAATGATTCAACCAAATTTTATAGTAAAAGAATATTTTACCTTAGAATTAGAAGAAATTTTATATCAAGGCTATATAAAACTATTAAAGTTTGAATATTTTTATAAAAATGTTGCCAAAGATTTTATAGTTTGCATGCTAGGGACTAGTAATATTTTCCAAGTTTCTTAAAGTTTTAGATAAATTTCTATCTTTAAAATTTCCCATCACTAATAAATATAAATCTAGTGGTAGATTTACAAATAAATGTAGGAAGCAATAATATTTGATTTACTAAAATTGTAATCAAAAGGTTTGCAAGAAGAAAGAATACAAAGACCAACACTCAGATCAGATAAGAAACATTATGTTGTTGGTATTATTAGTTATGATAAAATCATCTACTTATCTTAAGCTTCTTTTTTAGCAATGGTTATTTGTGATCGAAAAATAGATAAGGTTGCAAAGGTTTTCAATGGTCAAATCATGATCATGGTTGTGTCAGTTCTCAGTGATAGCCAAAGTCGACACCTATGGCTTGCTCCAAAGATTTTCAAGTCTTTGGACATCCCAATCCTTTGTTTTAATTGTCATGTCAAAGGAATTTGTGTTATGCTTAAATTTTAATCGCTCTGGAATGCAAAGCTCTCATGTCTACACTCTTATGTATAATCATGCTCTTTCGAGCAATTTTTGGTTTTTGTTTGTCAATATGTTGAAGAGGGATATTTTTAATCTCAATACATTCAATCTGTGTTAATGATCTAGTTCTTGAATGAGCAAACTATTAGCACGAATGTCTATGACTTGTAAAACTTTACTTCAGTAATAGAAAACTAACTTCACACAATTTTTTTATATATAAACCACATTAAATAACAAACTTCACAAAAATTAATAGATTATTTTTATAGTAATATATGTAAACCACATTAATAATATATTACAATAATATTTTTATTTAAGTGAAATTATTGGTTAGTTAATTGGATTGGAATCATTGATCACACAAGGGAAGGATCAATCAATATGTACACCATAGATATAAATTGGCACATGAGGAAATAAAACTATGGAAGAAATCTCATTGATGTGAGATGAGCTACAACTCACTAGATTGGCTTAACATCTTCAAGACTACATAAATTATAAATTTTCTTTCATACAAAATAAATAAGACAGAACATGGTAAGTAGGATTGGTTTCATGTGCACAAATTTTAGCATTATGAAGCTATAATTGTTAGACATTGTAATGTAAAAATATAATACAGAAATGGATCTATGAAGTAGTTACCCAATGTGCACGATGTACCAGAATTTGGATGAAAGCTAGATTCGATAATACAATCTTCTCTATATGTGAGGTTATACACTAGTATTATGGACTATGATTTTAGCCAATGGTGTTCACCTTGTAACTTCGTATAATTTGGATATGACTACTCAAGTTATGGGTAGTTAAAATGCAACATCAATCAAAATTAGAAAAATAATGACATAGTTGAAGGAATAAATAACAATCTTGTTGCAATCATAGATTTGACATCGTCATGAGGAGAACATATAATCAATAGAGCTAGTTATGTTAACCATTAAATTAGTGATATGAAGGACATTTTTTAATTTTTTGAGAAATATGTGTGCTCGGAAATGAGAAGAGGGTTTATTTTTCCTTAGAGTGACAAAAATCTCAAGAGGTTCTTGAGTTTGGTGAATTTAAATATATACATGGAGGTAGCCCTAAATAGAGGATTTTCTCATGTAATTCAAGGTATTAATTTATGAGAAATAAATCTTTTAACATATTTGTTTCTTTGTTGAAAGTGAAAGTGAAATGAGGGTGAAATCCTTGAAAAGCGACTATGGTGGTGAGTATTAATCTAAGGGTTCAAAAGTAGTTCTGATAATCTCCAGGCATTAAAAAATAGATTATCATCATATTCCTAAGAAAATTGTTTCATTACGAAGTTGAATTAAAACTTTATAGATAAGGCATGGAATATGAAAGTAAATACTAGTTTAAGAAATAGTTGTTGGGTTGTGGCTACCAGAGTGAACTATTTGACTAGTATATTATGTGGTTTATTTTTGGGTAACAATACAATGAAATATGATTGAAATGCCTAAAATCCATCTATTTCACATCTTAAGTTTTTTGGGTGTGAGGATTACACTCACATACCTAAGTATTGGCATACCCATAGTGGGAATGTGATTTTTGAGGAGGAAAAACTTGTATGGATCAGTGTGAAGAATATCAATAGAAAGGTATATCATGTAGCAATTCCAAATTTTTGATATTTCACCAATGTTCAAGTTGAATATTTATCAGTGAACTTAGATTTTAAAATTCCAATGGAAGAAAATGGAAATCAAACTAAAAATAATATTTCATTAGTATTTTAAGAAAAAATTCACCTTACACATAAGTAACTTAATTAAGGTAAATGTTTGAGGAGGACTCTACATGACCAAAAGTACATTGACATATATGAGTACGAGCCAAAATATTTTAGTTATTTTATCTTTCATGGTTAATAAGCCAAAGAAATACCAAAGAGGCTCTTAATGGTGATGGGACCCTTTATAAGAAGAAAACTGTAGAGGAAGAATGAAGACCTTGGAACATCACCATTGCAAGATTTTCTTAAATGAAGGTGCGAAATTGCATTCAAATGGGAATTCAAGAGGAAGTATAATGCAAATATTTATGCAGAGCATTATAGATCTTATTTGATAGCACAATAATACTTTCAAGAGAAGGTAGATGGTTATGATGAGACGTTATATCTAGTGGCCAAGGATACCTTTATTATGTTGTTTTTAGTGCTAATAGTTGTTGATGGTTTGAAAGAGTTGTTTTCAGCACTAATAGTTGCAGATGGCTTGGAAGAAAACAAAATAGATGTGAAGAAAACATTTCCTAATAATGAACTTAAGGAATAAAACATTTCCTAGAAATGAACTTAAGGATTAAATCTTCCTAAAATAGCCAAATGGATTTGTTGTAAAAAGGAGAGGATGCATGTTGTGCCAATCAAAGAAATCTTTATATGGACAGAAGTAAAATCGAAGATAGTGGTAGCAACCATTTGCTATTCACAACTAATTTCAATGAGGTTCACAATTACTTTGAGTATGAGATTCTCAATTAATTTATATGGATATGAGTAAAACCCAAGACAATGGTAGAGACAATTTGAAATTCACATCTAATTTTAATACGAAATTTACAATTAATTTATTTAGTTTATAAAATTTCAAAATTAATATTATTTATCCATTCAAAATGTATCATTATCATATATAAGAT
>APFE031435522.1:0-18442 GCA_000404065.3 Pinus taeda
AGACTTTTTAAAGGGGAAATTCTATCTTAGATCCATCTTAATTCTGGGTCTACCAAGTGCTCAGAGGGATAAATAGATTTCATCCCCCTAAGACTGGTAGATGTGGAGTTAAGATGGATATAGGTTGGTTTTTATGATAATGAAGATATTAAATAGACTTAGGAAATTATATTGTAAAAACATCTTAAGGTGAATGGTTAAAGCATAGACATTGGACAAGTATATTTGCATACTTTTGTTTTAAACTGAAACAAATCCAGGACTAAAAGGAATGGATTGATTGCACTAGTCATCCTTCTATAACTTTCCAACATATGCTAGAGTAAACAGATTGTAATTTGGGTAATTTTTCTAATTGCAAACAAGAACATACTTGTGTATTGGCAGGGTGGTTACCAGGTCCCTAGTGATGAATTTGAATTTTTCTTGGTTTTATATATAGTATTAGGTTTTTTCTCATGCTTTCTGTGAATGGCACGGGTGAATTTTATCTTACACCCACTAGGTTATCGATATGTAATTTCGGTAATTTGATTTCAAAAGATATTTTAAAGAAATGCAATGATTTCATTTGTGTATTCAATAAACACAAGATTTTATAATTAAGTAAAATATTCGCCATGCCTGGTGAGAGATTCGCCAAAAAATTATATATACATATCATATTATTGATAAAATCGCCTTCCATTTTTGCTATATACCATGGAGATTCGCCCATTTATTATAAATGTAAATTTAGGGGGGGTTCTTAAAATTTTCCCTAAATTTGATTTGTAGAGCTGTACGCAAGTTCACCTTGAGAAAAACACGTATTCACGTTGGTTCGACACATGGAATTAGCGCATACCTCATAAAATATGTTTTAGTTACTTCTGTTTGTTGTTGCAGTGTTCTGGGTTCTAGTTTGAGTTCTGGTTACTGTATTCTTGTTACAGCATTTTGAAAGATCAAATTGAAGTGTTGTCAAAGTGATTGATTGATTCAGTTGTGGTTAGTGCAAAGGATATTGGTTGATGTAGATATATTTGATGATTGAATGATGTTATTGATGGATCCAATCTAAAAATTTATGAAACATGGTCCTTGGAAGAAAAGAGAAGGTAGCCTTCTGTAGGCTGGCACCTACGTACTGGTAAACATATCAGCTAGTACAAGAGCTAGGGGGTTGTAGCTCCCTTCCAGGAGAAGTTGGAAAATGAGAGAAGGTTGTATCCTTCTGTAGGTAGAATCTTGCGCACTGGTATAAGACTACACTAGTACAAAAATTGTAAAAATAAGTTTCTTATTAAAAACAAGATAGAGACAATTGCAGCAGGTGGTTTTCACCCACATTGGGTTTCCACCTTATATCTTGTGTTCATATGTGTGATTGTCTATTTTGTTTTTACTACTCCTGGTTACTGTTTATATGGTTCTGATGCACTGATTAAAGATCAACATATGATGAATTAACTAAATCATAAGTTTGCAAGATATACGCTAGTTTCCTTAAACACGGTTGCGTATACAGGCAAGTTCCATTAACTGAAGTAGCATATATGAATTTGATTATGGAAATGAAAAATTATTGACTTGCTAATATTGATTCACCCCCCCTCTTAGTATTATTTCCAACAATTCCTTCTCTTTCCATCATCAAAGAAGGAGAAGCAAAACCAAAAAAAAATATTGAAAAGAGGGATCCTGCTTCTGGAGGGCAGAGGGTTCAAGTTTGAGTAGGGTTCTGAGCAGGCCCACTGAGATCAGAGTGTGAGAATATTGACCCAGAGAAAAACGATCATATCCTCCTCATCCATCTTATCTTCTCCATCTATCCATAGCAAGGTCACATCTCCTTTTACAAAATCCCCTTAAAGCGCATTAAATAATGTATAACTAGAAAAATATTTATCACCACCACATCCCTTCCTTTGACACGTGAGATTCACTTACAAAGGAATTTATAAGGAAGTGTCCAACATTCAAATCTAAAACCTATTATATGGAACTCCTGTCCTTAGGAATTTATAAGGAAGTGTCTAACATAAAAAGCTAAAACCTATTATATGGAAGTCTTTTCTTTATGAAAATTTTCTAGATGTCTCTTCATTATTTTATCATTATGTCTGAGAATAGAGAAAATGTTTATAAAATATTAAACTTTATGGAAAAATGGTGGATTTGAAAATAATTTACTATTTTTTAAAAGGAGGTTGAGTCATAGATTTATTATTATTATTGGAAAACTAAATCGTTTAGAAGATTTAAGATTATTTTCTTAATTATTATCGGAGAAATTAATGGATTTCAAAAAATAACTATATTTAACGTGAGAGGGGATGTACCTAAGAGTCTCTAGAAGTCATAACTCTCTTACTCATTTTTATGGTGGGATTTGTGGAGAAATCCCTTGGAGCCTTATATTGTGGGTGAGGAATATTTTAGACCTCTATTTTTCTTTTGTTGTTAAGGTAACTTGACATAGGTTTATGAAGCAACAATTTAGTAGGAGCTCTCCATTTTCTATATGTTCTTGCTTCTCAAGATTTGGTTGAATGTGTTTATATTTCATTCCAAAATAATACAATCTCCATAAGTATTGAATGTTATCTAGTTTAGTAATATCCCTAGCATTATTTTTCCAATTTGAGACAACAAGGAAAGTGTGAAAGTGGTTTAATAATATCATTAGCATTATTTTTGCAATTTGAGACAACAAGGAAAGTGTGAAAGTAGCTTGAGTGTCTTAGAGACATTTTCCTCTTCCCATCATTGGGATAACATCCCATATGAGCCTTGATTTGACCTCACTACCCAATAGAAAGACATTAGCCTCTCTTCCTTCCATCCATTTTACTTTATTAATTATTTGAAACATGTTTTGTTGAAATTTATTTTTCAGATCACTTTTCCTCTCATTGCCTAAAATCTCAACAATCCTATCCCAAGGAAGCCTCCCTTGAGTTAGGGAGAGGCAGCTTAAGGTGTAGAAGATAGAGGGTGAGGTGATAGTCACCTTCCTCTTAGTTACATGAAATATTTTCTTGAGCTTTAGGACTTCATCACACACAATGATGGTTTGTGTGATAAAAAGATCTAATCAAAGTATATATATATATATATATCTATACTTCATTCTTGGATAATTTCATCAATGTAAACAATTATGCATTATACATGCTAAACATTTTTAATGTATGTCTGGTGGGTGGCTTAGCATCCATTCATTGTTCATTGATCTCAAATCAAGTATATGATGCCAAATGAGGGTGCTTTTCAACCCTTGAAAACTATCTTAAACCTTGTATTCTATGATAAGTCCCTATCCATGAAAGAACTATGTTACCTGCAATGACTGCTAGAAATAATTTTCTCTAGAATTTTGATCAACCAACTCTCATGGCTCTTCAAATCTTTCTGTGATGCTTTATATTTACAGGAAATCTGATCAATTTCAGGTCTTCAATCCTCACTTTCATTGCACCATTCAGATTCATTCAACACATCAAATTTAACCTCCAATTCCTCTTTCGCTCTACTTCTCTTTGAATCAACATTGTCTTCTGTTAGAAATGTTACAGTTTCAATTATACATAATAGCCATTTCTACTTTAGTGATCACCAACAATTTGTAATTGGTACACTCAAAAGTGTCAACTATCTACTCATAAAAATAAAACAATCCAATTGACTCCATAACCTAAGCTCTTAGTCCCACATACACCAAGTGACCAAACATTGAACACTTGAACTTAGCTCTCTCTTTGGCATTGTACTATCAACTGTATCAAAATTTTGTGTTTATGGATAACATTATTACCTTACCTACTCCCTCTCTTCTTCGAACCATTACAACGTTGAACCACAAAGTTGTAATACGTTGGAATGATTCAGGACACAATGAAATATAATGCATCCTTGCATATATATCATCTTAATACCCTTGGTTTTATAGCCAATCATAATATGATTGATCAATGCATCGAGCGACTTTGCTACCAATTTCTTATAGTCATATATAAAAAAATATCGATTTAAAATGAATCGTCTATGGTGGGTAAATGTAACAAAACCAATTATGATCTCATATAGAGATATTTATATTTATAGAGATATTTATATTTGTTCGACGCACCTGCGTATGTCGGCGGTTTTGTGAGTGGAAACCTTCGGGTATCTCATTTTCTACTATTTTGAGAGCCTGAACTTGTGATCTGCTATGTGAGAGAGTTGCCATCAAGGACAACACTTATGTCAACAAGCCAAACCTGTGCCAAACCTATGTCATAATGCCAACAGTGACCAATTTGAGAATGGAGATT
The DNA here is from genome assembly GCA_000404065.3 of Pinus taeda. NCBI lineage: Eukaryota > Viridiplantae > Streptophyta > Pinopsida > Pinales > Pinaceae > Pinus > Pinus taeda. The sequence goes on from APFE031435522.1 coordinate 4,302, forward strand.
GATTTTTCCACATAGTACTATATTGTTGAGCATGATATTGTTGAGGCTGAAAAGAAGAAGCTGGATCAGAGAACATACCTGATTGTCACGACTACCATTGACGGCGCTGATTAACTAGGTACACCAATTCTGGCTCTTCCTCCACTTCCTTGTATACTGCTTTCAATCTAGGAAGTGAGGGACAACTTTCTATAGAATGATCTTTTGTACAAATGGCACAGACGTGAACCACATCTAATGGACATTCTTTGTGGCTGTGTTTCTTTTTGTACCTAGGAAAGAAGATTGCCAAATTTTGTTTTGCCTCTACATGCTTCTGCTTAGCCTGCATAATATCAAGTTGCGTTGTCAGAGTCCCTAATATTTCGGTTTTAAAATTTTCGAATAAATTTCCAATTTCTGCATGAGTTACTCCTTCTGCAGAAATTTTGTTAAATCGATCATGTTCTGCTGGTTTTAGTCTTGTGCTGCCTCTTGAACTCCTGATACATAAATTAATAATGTCAGCAAAATTTTCCTGGTAAATATCTCCTTTTCCCATAATGTTTAGTGTTTCAATCCATTGTTCCTTCATTCCTCTAATTAATGCAATTTTCAATACATTATCAGGTAAGGGTAATGATGCATAAGGAGATCTTTGAAGATTATACTGAAAACACTCGACATATTCCTCTAATGTTTCATTTGGTCTAGCCACCATCTGAAATATTTCATCTTTCAACTCTCTAGACCTACAATAATCCTGATATGTTTTTAGAAAATACTCTTTCATTTGATCCCAGTTATTTATAACACCACCACCCAACCCCATAAACCATTGTAAAGCAGCTCCTTTTAATGTAGAGGGAAATAATTTCAGTTTCTGGGGGTCGGTGGTATAGTCATAACCTCTACACAACACATAAAATTCAATTAAGAATGCATCGGCGTCTTCTGATGTAAGGCCATGAAATGTAGGGATATGCTGGAGAGAAATTTCTTTCATAGGAGCATTAGCTGCAGTGTCCACAATGTGATATTGCAGTGTAGAAGTTTGGGTGTTTGGTTGGTTTTGGGCCATTTGGTCAAATATCTGCCAATAATCTTCTGGGATTTCTAGGAGGGTATTCCTAAGCTGACGAGGGGGATTAGCTTTAACAGGAATGGCCTTAACAACACTTCCTTTATCTGGGATGATGAGAGTTCCTAATGTCTGAGGAGATTTTGGCTCTTGAGATTCTTCAACTTCGTTATGGATGATTTTTGCAGCACTTCCCTTATCTGGGCTTCTTAATGGCAGAATTATCCCAAGAGGAGATCTTGGTTCTTCAGTTTCCCCAGTTTCTCCTCCCCCTTCACAAAGGTTGCTAAGGTTCCCTTCTTGCAATTATTTTGGGCTAGAATTCTCAATTTCTTGAAAATCCTGCTCTTCGGTGTGACTATGCACCTCAGCAAAGGCTACAAATGGTGATCCTGTGGCCTAAAGGGAACTAGTAGGTTTTCTAGAAGTGACTTTTCTAGGCCCTACTGAAGGCTGAGATTCTGCTTTTTTAAGGATTTCGTCTATAAAGGTTGATCGGCGAAGGGTCACTGGCCCGTTAGCTTTATCAGGCTTGGGTAGAGGTTTAGGATTATTTTCTGGATTTTTATGCTTAGTCATGCACACGAATCAACTACTGATTTCTACCCAAAGAAAATAGCAACAAATCTGCAGGAAAGCGAACAGGGGGAGCAGCGCTATTACATTCTCTGCACATAGGTTCTTACCTTCCATTTTTAAAACCCAATTCTTTCCTAGCAGGTTCTTAAACTACTCTGGAAAAGAGACAAATGGCTACACTCTTCCCCAGCAATGACGCCAAAATGTCAAGCAGTAACAAGGGTCTTTTTCACCTCTATTTACCCTACATTAATTATCAATCCAGGAACGATTTGTTATTTCAAAGAGTGTACTCAGTCTGAGGTGGTCATTTGTCAGAGTAATGCTAGTAGTATAGTGCTCTCAATACAAGAGTAAACAGATGCTTGAAATGAAATCTATTTGCAAAAAGAAATCTAGAATTCAAATCATGCGTTCAGAAAGCTACAACAATTTATCAGTCGAGGGTATAGTAATAGTAACTCTTCCCTCTACAAACTGATGCAATTAAAAAGGAACTCAAAAGAAGGATCGTCAAACTGGTAACTAGACAGTATATGTCAATGTTCACTACAGTTGCAAACCTTCTGCACACCAGAGCAATAATGATCTTCAAATGGAAAGAAATGGAACAACAGCTATCTTTATGAATAAGATTGAACAAAAACACCTTAACCTATGGAAATGAATGCAACAATAATTATAATCTACAGGAATTAAGTAACCACTCTCGATTTGAACAGCAAACAGAAATAGAACAGCAAACTCTCAAAAATAAAGTATAGAGCAGCAATTGAAATCTGAATGTACAGCTACCCAAGTTAAAAATGCAACACACTTAATTAGTAAAAGGAACAGTGATTTGAGCTCGATACAATACACATGAATCACAGCTATAAAATAGCAGCCACTGTAATGAAACAACAATTGTTTTGGAACAGTAATTGTTTCAGAACAGCAATGGTAACAGAATAGAAATTCTGAATAAACAATAGTCACGATTTAAGAGTAAATCATATAGTAGTACCAATTTAAGAATATACAACGTGGTTAATTTGTAATCTGTAAGGAACAACAATGCTATATGATTGGTCAAAAGGAACAATAATGCGATGCAGAGTTAGAATGATAACATAGCATTCCTGTTGTAAGTAACAGTAATATTTAATCAATTATAACAAAGCCGATATGTAAAACAGTAAAGCACTTCAGATTACTGAGCAGAGTAAAAGAAATAAATCAGACCACACATGAATCAGAAATGTGATACAGGAGCAAGTGATCCACCAGGGCCGGGCCCTTAGCCTCCAGGGACTCACTGCTTTAGGCTACTCCAGAATCAACGATAGAACAACAACCAATTTTTTATATTAAAATATGAAACTGAGTTACAAGGACTCGCTCTTCAAAGAGAGTCAATGATCAAAGTTCAAGTGCCAAGGAAAATTTCATAAAAATAACAATATTTTTCTCGCCCACAAGCTAACAGTGCTACCCCTTTTTATAATAGCCAAACAACAATATCAACAATGTAAAGGATTGTTAAGATAGTGATCAAAGGATCCTGAGGGATTTTCCAAGCTGTTAATTTGCAGTTATCTTCTTGTTCTTTTGCACTAATTGGAGATCTCCTTTTCCTTTTTCCAACTGTTACACTCCAATTTGGATCGCCTTGTTTGAGCGCGGTTCGCTACCAAAGGGACAAAAGTTAAGTTGGTTTCGTTCTTTCCTTTGGGATGATAGTCCTCTGTTTTCTCCTCTTTCTGCATAGAAAAAGGGTAATTATTAGTTATTTCATATTACATATAAACCTTCTAGATTTTATCATATTTTTCTACCATATGCTTAGCTCATGATGTGAAAAGGTTGTGAATTTTGAAGAAAAGATAACAAGGTAAATGAAAATAACATACCTTCTCTAGTGCCCAACATCTACTAACCTGGTGATTGTAGTTTCTAATGATATTTGTCTATGAAGCAAATTGAGTACGATTTACCTGAGGTTGATTGTGGCTTCTATTCATCCTTGAAGTAAATTGAGACTGATTTACCTGGTGATCTGCTTTATGCCTTTACTGATGATTGTCAAACTGTTCACTCCTCTTTGCTACATCAAGATAGCTTTTAGTGGAGGTTGACGGATTTTGTGATTGAGATGCTTCTTCAGTATATCCAAGACCTGTCTTTATCAAAGGAGAACACTGCACTTTGAAAATTTCATTTAAGGTTTCTAATCCTTTAGCAAATCTAAGATTGATAGATTTTAATTTCTCAAGATCCTTTCTTAGACCCACAATTTCACATTCTAGTTTTAATAGGAATTTAAAGGGTAAGTTCCTCACATAGAACACCAAAGGACACCACTCACAAATAGATCACAGATCAATACACTAGTATTGTTGACGTGGTTAAACCCCTCAAAGAGGGAAACAGTCCACGGCCTGAGCCAACGTAGCCACTTCAAGAAATTTATAAATAAAATAATGAAAATTTACATAAGCTGAACGGTTATCCTACAAATTACCCTCCATGCTCTTTAAATAGAGATCATGGACCAATTGGGTGTTAAGCCACGGATCAAGTGTCGGTAATACCAAGGAGAGAATGAACCGTTGGATCACTACATATCGTGACTGTCAGATTGTAAGTTACAAAATTACATAGTAAAGAAACACACTTTACCTAACTCTACACTAGACCAAGTTATACTTAACTATTTCCTATGTGTCGGAATATCCTAACACTTTCTATATATAGGAGTCGAAGGGGTCACAATTTAATCAAAGCCGGCATAACAATAATAATATAAGGACACAATAATAACAATAGTGGGCTTCTATGAGGCCCAATAATAACAATATTGGGACAATAGGGGCACAAAAATGACAATAAGGGCTACAATGACAATAGTAATGGGGGAATCACTAGTATTAGAGGGATCCAATAGTTTCTCTCTCTCTCTCTCTCTCTCTCTCTCTCTCTCTCTCTCTCTCTCTCACATTACGGGGCATAAGAACTATTATATTACTAGAGAAAAGGGTGCATTCAAGGCATATTATGAGTGATATGGAGATTTGGATCATACTGAACACTAAGTGCTTTCCCTTGGCATATGAACCACTTATTGCTCATTTTTTTGTTGATGAACCACTAAGTGCTCACTATTCAACTCATGAACCACTTAGTGCTTGCTTCTTAGCTGATGAGCCACTAGTTCTTGCTAAGGGGTTAATTAAACCATTGGATTCTTTCAATTACAATGTTGAACCGCTCAGTGATTGTTATTTTTCTATGAATCATTAAGCGCTTGCTAGCTAGTTAATTAGCCACCTTCATAGTGGAGTCAATCCCTTGAAATTGAGCAACATAACTTTCTAGGTTTTTGATAAAGACCTGTGCTTTGAAACTCCGAGAGTAAGTGGGTCACTATGGTGCTGGCTGCTAGAGATTAGTTCATGAACCACCTATACAATGGACTCCATCTCCTGAGAGTTTGACAAAGCCATTGGTGTGAATTTCCCTTGTACAATAATTTCCTCAAACTCTAAATCTAGTTTCGGGTTGAACAACTGAAAGAAATATTATAGTGTAGCTGGCCTATGTTTGAGTGGAGTTTACAAATCACTTCTTTAGTTTCCAACTAATATCACATACTTAGATAAGTATAATTATTTATTCATATTTGATTTATGAATGATGACTATGCTTGCTATATTATTGGCTTATTGTTCTGTATGATTCATGAAAGAATGTGTGAATCATTGTATATCCATCGCTGATAACTTATCTTAATTATCCATGGTGGTAAGGAATGTTTAAATGATGTGATTGTTTCCATGTTCATGAATTTCATGATCACTTACATGATTATGATTGATTGTCTTAAGTTCACTCAGTTAAGCTAATATCTTATAAGTTTTCAATTATCATATATTTTTATGAATTTAGGGAACTCATTGCCATAATCATGATTGTAGGTCATCTTACATGTTATAAGTTTAATTTATATCTTTTGTGTTAAATGGGTAGATGGTGAGAGCTAATGGTCACTTAGCCTATGAATGATTTGATGATTCTATGGGTTTATGAACACTCTATATATTTTTGTAACCAAGAATTGTAATCAGTTGTAACATCCTAAGATTCATTGTGTCAACATGATATGTAACTCTATTGAATGGTAACACAAGCCTGCATACATCCTTACTAATGAATGAAGAAATCCTAATTCAATGAATAAATTAACTGATCTGTAATAAATCTCAGAATGGAACTTCCTTGCATATCCCATCTTGTATAGAGTTGAAGTTAGGTGATTTGGCCTTGGAACCATGAATTCCTCTTATTCACTATCTAAGGTAGTTTGGCTCTTACAAGTACCATTTTTATTCGATTTGGATGGGGCTTGATACCTATGAAAATATTTTTGTAGACCTTCATATTTATATTTAGGAAAATTTTTGTTTAGGAAGTTCCCTCTACCTTACGAAATTTACCCTAATTTTTTTTTCTCTTCTTATTTATACTGGTGCAGAGATACAATGATATAGAAATTTTGGGGTCACAAGGATCAAATCTACCATGTGAATGTCGGATCAAAACATGACTGGATTACTTATTTATAGAAAATTTATCCAGGCATTTGAGGTCCATGATCAACTAAGAAAATTTCCCTTAAGCATGGCTCATATATGCTGCGAGGGAAAATATCCTTTCCATAGGTCATTTGTATCCACGGTTGAACTCCCTTGTGATAAAGTTGAACATCCATGCATCTGGAATTTTGATGTGGATGAGGGCATACGATTTTGTAATGGGCCATACTTATCATGAATTAAATATCATACGGGGGGTCCTACACTAGATTTATGAGGGATCATATTTGTGGTGAGACCAGGTATGTCATTGGCTCAAATATCCTTTCCCCATGCAATTTGTATCTAGGGCCAAACACCTTTGTGAAGAAACTAAACATCTTTGTATCTGGTATTTGGATGTGGATGAGAGCACCAACCTTTGTGAGGGGCCAAATTTTTGGTGACCCATCTATCATTTTGTGGTTCCTATGCCAAATCATTGCATGAGGGATTGATTCGTAGATTCAAGGTCTAGGGATGATAAGGTTTAATACAACATTGTAACACTGGATATGTTGTGGGTCAGATAAAACATGAAAAGTTGCAAAACATGAAGGAGAAAGCCCTGGTAAGGCCTAGTTCCTGAGTTGATGTGAAAAGCACCATGAGTATCTAGCAATGGCCACATGGATGACATGTGGCAATACCATCATTATGTGGACCCACATTATAATGATGTGGCAATTCCATGTGGACTACACCTGGATTCCATGTGGCAACACTATTATGATATGAACCTTGTATTATGTTAATATGATGGTTCCACATGAGCTAGGTAAAATCCACATGGATGCCACATAGAAACTCAATTCTTATGTGGATTTATATAATTGGTCAAAATTAAAAGTGCATAGCTTTCAATCCTAGAAATGGATTGAGATAAAATTTATACCACCAGAAAGTTCTCAACAAACTGATTGCAATGATGGCATTTGTTTTGATCTTTGTTGATGTTGGATAAAAGAGGATTTTTGTAACCCATTCTTCATAAAAAAACCTTTGAGATTAGGTCAAACTAATATGAACACCTTCCATAGACCAATATAGTACAACAGGGTGGAAGGGATTGTTAGAGAGACAAAAGAATGCACTTTTCACCACTATTTGTAGAAATATGGAAAACCTTATGCTTGAATAAGGTATCACACAAGCTGGCTGAAACTTAAAAAAAAAAGAAATAATTATGATGGAAGTAATGTTAAAGGAGAAACCAAATGAAAATTATCATAAGAATTTGAACCAATATTGAGACAACAAACTAGGTAGGGATTGTCAATGAAACCTTATGGAATTTGCAATCATTTACAGAACTAATATAATTATTAATAGGAAAACATGATAATTATCTTGAGGACAACAACCCCAATAATCCTTGAGCACAACTTTCAATATTAGGTGACCCTTCTTCTATCTTATATCTCCAAATCAAAATATCGTCTTCTCACCATTCTTTATAGTCAAAGCATTTGGTCACCCACCCAAGCACCTACAATTATCATTTCCTTTGCAAAATACCTTCAAAACTAAAATGTGTAGAGTTGGATCCAATGGTGGCATCCACAAATGAATCTACAAACTTGATGCTTTGTTTTCTTTAAGGAAGCAAAGAGCCTCTAGACCTATGGTAACAATTTATCTTGCTCACACTTGGCTCCAATCCCTCTATCTTAACAACAATAAACTTTAGGTTTTTCTTCTCCCATATTTGGCATATATCCATAATCTTAATTAAAATTGGATCTTACACAACAAAGAAATCAGGTAAAAATTTCATATAGACAAATGAAGTCTTGAAATTTGACACTCATCCCTTCTTTTGAAAGATAAAAACTATAATAATTTGCAATTTTAATTTCCATTTACAAAATTTTACAGAATGCCAATTTAAGTTTAGATAAATTTATAGTGTGAAAATTATATTCACAAAAATTAAAACCATTGATTCTTTTAAATAAAATATCTTTGGAGGTTTTTTTAAATAAAATAATTTGGATTTCTTATTCACTAATACTAATGCTACAAATGTATATCTTTATCTATTTTGTGTAGTATATATGAATTTAATAAAGAATAACAATTCATATAAACATTCTTGATTCAACATGAATAAAATTAATCAAAATGTTGTAATCAAAATGAATAATAGGGAAGAAACTAAATTTGCATAAAAATATCTAGAACTATTTTGTTTTCATGTTTACATTTACACCAATTCATATTTTCTCAAAAAAAATTACTTAGTGAAATTAAAAATGCTTTTCTACAAGGACACATTTTCTTCTAGTAAACTAAAAGATACATCTTTCTAGTCAAGCAAATCTTTCTATATTTCAATCTGTTGCCTTCCTCTCTGCCAAATGTTATATATATATAAGAGAGAATAAAAAGGTATATATGTATATTTTCCTGTAGATTTACAACTCATGTAATTTCCTAAAACACAAGACAAGAATATACTCTACTCTTTACAACGGAAGCCGATAAATATCAATGAAAACAATAATCGACAAAAGGAAGAAAATCAATGGTATAGAACACAATATGTATACAGGGAAAGCCACAACTCAAAACCCCTACTATCTTTATTTCATTAATTAGAAATCCAAGATGAGAATACAATGCTTGTTCTCATAAGAACAATCCCTGCACAAGTATAATCAACTCTCAGCTCACAAGCTAGCTCAAGCCAAATCCTTAGCCAATTCAACAAATCTCCAAGCCCCTATTTTCTTGCGCGATTCCCTGAGGAATTATCCTCTATTTAATGAGGAAATCCTTCTTCCATAACTACACAATCCAAACTTAGGTCGTCAACTGATTGCATGCACTATATGTAAAACTCAAAAAATTATACAATTGATAGTACATTGTCCCTACACTCTAATCTCAACTGGGTCTTCCTATGAATTGACATGCATAAGTTATTTATGAGTGAATATTCAGTTAGCTAGTGTAACATTAAGGATGCACCAATGCACCAATTCACTACTAGACCTCTACTAGTTCTACCAACTGTTAGAACTAGTTTAACTGACTATAACTCATTCAAACTGATTTATCTAATTACAACTCCAATAAACTCAATTTGGAACCCTAAAATTTAGGGAGAACATATACATGACTACAAAAATACTTCCAACTTGGAATTCCTAAGTTAACTAAGTCAACTTAACTTAGTTAACTATTACAAGTTACTATGAGAAAATAATTACAATTTTAATTCACAAATTTAATTCAAGGACAAATTAAATTGGAATTTATGGTTTCTATTTTTAACATTTCTTGTTGTTATTCTCAACACTCCCTCTCAACAAGAAAGGAATTCAACTCAATCACGATCTTGGACCTTTGGAATGTTATGCATGCAACACTTCTCTCTAGTGTTGTTGCTACAACAACTCTAGAAACAAAATATCATCCAACCTAAATCAGTATGATGCATCTGTCATCAAAGTCTCTGACTTCTACTACCTATGTCAACTGAAAACTTTGTGCTTATGTTGACACTTCCTTTATGCACTGTTGTCAACCCTTCTTTGTGCAATTAAATATATGACTTCTCTAGCCTTTGTCACTTTGATCTCTGACTGCATCAATAGCCACTGATTCCACCCACTACTATGTACTTTGGGCTCCTATACCAAGGTGCGATCCATGAGATAAAAAATATCAATGGACCCTGCCCAATTTCATCCCTCTTGGGACTATCACTTCACATCGCCCCACCTCACACTTGGATGTATGGTTGCATGTGCTCCCTCTTCCCACTTGGCTCAAAATTTCCCCCTACTGGAGGTATCGACATGAGTGGATGCCTCGACTCAGTCTCCTCTCTGCTTCTCCAATTGTGGCTTATCCGCAATTATTTCTGACTACTTCTGAGGCTTCTTTTGGGGCTGCATGTTGAGTGGAAATTCAATCTCCCTCTCAACCACCAATTCTGTAACCTTTTCCTTGCTCCTCAAGGCTTTGCATGCATCTTGTACCTCAAGAGCATATGGGTTCTTGACCCGTGCACCGATTTGTTTCACTTGTCCTGTGGCGATGTGTCTAAGGAAAACCTTTCCCTTACTAAAAATGACATCATAAACACAGTCTTCCAATACCGTGACTGAAACAAGATTCTTCTTTAGAAGGAACATACATCACATCTGTGATCCTAAGAGGGGAGCCAAAATCCCTACGAAAGGTAACCGTGCCCAACCCAGTAGCACTATACCTCCCGTCATCTCCAAAGTCTATGTTCTACTTGAGGTCTTTCTCCTCAAAATCACTAAAGAGATATTTGTTGCTCATCATATGGAACGAGGCACTATTGTCAAGATACCGCACACCTCCCATGACAGTGCTAGCCATGCATGCATTAGGAGTGAATTCAAGTTTGAATTCTGAAGCTAGAGATTCACTTGCTATAGCTATTGCAGGCTCCTTTTTTCTTGCTTTCTTCTATGCGCAATTCGTGGCATAGTGCCTGTGCTCGTGATAGTTAAAACGATTTACTTTAGACAAGTCCATATTCTTGCTGCTTGCCTTGCCTTGGGACTTCTTTCTCTTGGCCTTCTTTTCCTTACTCGCTAAGGAAAAATCCTCTTCCACTTCCTTGGAAGAAGTCCCATCTCTGGTGTTCTATTGAAACCCCTCTTGTACCAAATATGACCACATTCGTTCCCAATCTGGAAGCTTCTCCATCCCATTGATAGAGTCTTCATAACTATGCCAACTCTTGGGAAGTCCTAGAAGAGCTAGGCTCACCATATCAGCCTTAGAAAGAGTGATTCTAACACTTCCAAGCTCATCTCGACAATGAGTGAACTTGGTTAAGTAATTTGGAATTGAGTCGCCCACCTTGATCTTGATTCTTCTAAGTTTATCTTTCAATGCCAACTTCCTATGGTCACTACTGTTCTAGAAAAGGTTTTTGAATGTTTTCCACATAGCATACAGAGTCTCCTTTCCATGAATACTTGAGACAATGTGGTCTTAAACTCCCTCAAGGATTATCCGCCTCGTCCTTGCCACACACTTCTTCCATTCAGCCAGATATTTTGCACCTGATTATGGTGGCTTAGGAATGTATTGATCAATGAATTCCTTCAAGTCATTATCCTCCAACACAACCTCCATCTTGTCCTTCTAGGCTATGTAATTTGAGCTTCCATCCAAGGCATACTCGAGCCACAAACCATAGACCTCCAAATGAATTATGTATTGCAAATTCGACTTCACCTATAACCCAAAACTCAAAAATTTGAAATCTCCTCTAGTATAATGAATTCAACTCTGATACCATGTATAAAATTTCTACAAATCTAGCTCTCATACCATGTAGATTTTCCTATAGATCCATAACTCATGTAATTTCCTAAAACACAAGACAAGAATATACTCTACTCTTTACAACAAAAGCCCATAAATATCAATGAAAAAAATAATCGAATAGAGTAGGATAATCAATGGCACATAACAAAATATGTATCTGGGGAAAGCCACAAGGGAAAGCCACAACTTAAAACCCCTACCATCTATATTGCATTAATCAGAAATCCAAGATGAGAATACAAGAACAATTCTTGCACAAGTATAATCAACTCTCAGCTCACAAGTTAGCTCAAGACAAATCCTTATCCTATTTAGCATCTCTCCAAGCCCTTATTTCCTTGCACAATTCCTTGAGGAATTAGCCTCTATTTAATGAGGAAATCCTTCTTCCATAATTGTGCAATCCAAACTTAGGTCCTCAACTGATTGCATGCACTATCTCTAAAACTCAAAAAATTATACAACTAATAGTGCACTGTCCCTACACTCTAATCTCAACTGGGTCTTCCTCTGAACTAACATGCATGATTTATTTAAGACCGAATCTTCAGTTAGCTGGTGTAGCACTAAGGATGTACCAGTGCACCAACTCACTACTAGACCTCTACTAGTTCCACCAATGGTTAGAACTATTTCAACTGACTATAACTCATTCAAATTGAGTTATCTAATTACAACTCCAATAAACTCAATCCGGACCCCTAAAAGTTAGGGAGAACATATACATGACTACAGAAAGACTTCCAACTCAGAATTCCTAAGTTAACTAAGTCAACTTAACTTAGTTAACTATTACAAGTTGCTATAAGAAAAGAATTGCAACTTTAATTCACAATTTAATTCAAGGGAAAAATAAATTAAAATTTATGGATTCTATTTTAAAAATTTATTGTTCCTCTTTTCAACACTCCCTCTCAACAATAGATTAATTCAACTTTATCTTGACCTTGAACCTTTCAAATGTTCTGCATGCAACACTTCTCTCTAGTGTTGTTTCTAAACACCAGAAACAAAAACACATCCAACCTGAATCAATATAATGCATATGTCATCAAATTTTATGACTGCTACTGTCTCTGTCGACTGAAAACTTTTTGCTTCTGTTGACTCTGCCTTTCTACACTATTTTCAACCTTTCTATGTGCTCTTCAGTATCTGATGTCTCTAGCCTCTATCACTCTGATCTCTGACTGCATTAATCGCCATTGATTCCTCCCACTACTATGTACTTTAGGCTCCCGTAGCAAGGTACAATCAATGAGATAAAACCTCTCAATGAACCCTACCCAATTCCAACACTCTTGCGACTATCACTTCACATCGCCCCACCTCACATCTAAAGGTATGGCTACATGTGCTCCCTCTTCCCACTTGATCGGGCAGTCATGTGATTACTCCTCTGAAGTTGCATTCGGACAACAACTTGAAATATGTGTTCACAACAGTCTCCATCGGTGACCATGCCCACTCCAAGCCTGGTGTTACACAGTAAAATGTCACTGCCATCATGCCAGTCTCCCTACTGTGTCGTGAAACCACATTCACCTATACTCATGCTCCTCAAAATGGCTAAAAAACCCTCTTTGCCTAAGTCAAATGAATCATAGCGTTTGTTGATCAAATAACCGCGCTAACAGGCGGAGGCCAATGTATATGATGCGCTGCCAGCGCGGAAGCACATGTCTTTTCTGCGCTGGTCCAATTTTACGAACAGCGCACCCTCCGTTTGTCCTTTTCGCGCTGACCAGACCTCCTCTATAGTTGATCTGCGATGTCAGCGCGGCAGACCAGTATCTCACCCACGCTGATCCTGTTTGGGCGAATTTGTTCTAACAACCAGCCTTCCAGATCCCTCCAGACTTGGTTGTTAGCATTGTTGAGGTCGCCATCCTTTCTCTGGCGTATCTGTTCGACTGACCATCCACTTATCTTGGTGGAAAGCTCATCCCTTACCTATTCATGGAGACTCATTCTCTTTAAAGCCTCCTCCATTGCCCATGAGCAGCTAGTTTTTTAGTTTGGAACATATAGACTTTGATTGAGGAATTCTTAGTGCATTTTAGTGCTGCTTTCTGTAGGCATTTGGTGTGTTGTGTGAGGATTGCTTTGAGCTTGGGGAAGGTCATGAGCTTGTTGCCTTGTATGTGAGAGAGAGACCTTTTGACTTGGGAGATTTGCTCCAAAGGTGAATGCTTGGAAGATATGCTGGCTGGACCCTCTAGAGAAGGACTCAGCGTTAGGACATCGGTTGTACCTTACTCTACTTTTTGTTAATAAAGATAGATGACTACTCTTATGGTTCCATTTACATTTGTTCAATGATTGATCAATGCAAATTGTATCTTTCCTGACCGATACATAGTTGTTGTTAGTAGATTTTACGCTCTTGTTTGTTCTCTTTTGCTTGTGCAGGTGTTCATCCGCGAGGATAGCGGGAAATTGTGATCGGCTGGAGCGAAGGAGTGAGAGGAGTATCTCTTCGACAAACAAGCGTTGGAATCCAAGTAGGTTATTCTCACCCACTTGTTAATTACAACTAGGAACCTGCGGTGTAGCATTGTTCGATT